>CAUYPK010109220.1:0-34026 GCA_963574355.1 Loris lydekkerianus
CATACAATGGTTTTATAGACCATTTGACACATTTTCATCACACTGGTTAACATAGCCTTCCTGGAATTTTCTTAGTTATTGTGTTAAGACATTTATATTCTACATTTACTAAGTTTCACATGTACCCTTGTAAGATGCACCGCAGGTGTAGTCCCACCAATCGCCCCTCCCTCTGCCCATCCTCCCCCTCCCTCCCCTTCCTCTCCCCCTTCCCCATATTCTTAGGTTATAGGCTAATTTTTTAAAACATTTTTTAATATATTTAGTAGATATCTGCAGCTTTGATTTTGCATCCTCTTTGCCATAAGAGCTGTTTAAGAAAGTACTGTTTGTTGTTAATGACATTTTAAAAATTGCATTAGCCGGGTGCAGTGGCTCACTCCTGTAATCCTAGCACTCTGGGAGGCCTAGCCAGGTAGATTGCCTGAGCTGAGCAGGAGTGAGAACCCATTTCTAAAAACAGCCAAGTGTTGTAGCGGACACCTGTAGTCCCAGCTACTCAGGAGGCTGGGGCAAGAGAATCGCTTAAGCCCAAGTTTGAGGTTGCTGTGAGCTATAACACCAGGGCACTCTACTGAGGGTGACAAAGTGAGACTCTATCTCAAAATAACCCCTGAAAATAAAGCTTCCTTTTTATGTAAATAAATAAATAAAAATAAAGATAAATGAATTTTAAAAAATAAAATTGCTTCAAACTCTGCTTGGCGAGGGCTCATACCTATAATCCTAGCACTCTGGGAAGCTGGAGTGGTCGGATCATTTGAGGTCAAGGTCAGCCTGAGCAAGAGGAAACCCCATCTCTGCTATAAATAGAAAAATTAGCGGGGCATTATGGTGGGCACCTATAGTCCCAGCTACTGGGGAGGCTGAGGCAGGAGGATAGCCTGAGCCTAAGAGATTGAGGTTGCTGTGAGCTGTGATGATGCTACAGCACTCTACCCAGGCAACAGAGTGACACTCTCTTTCTCAAAAAAAGAAAAGAATAACTTTTGTTAGCTAGGTGTGGTGTCAGATGCCTGTAATCCCAACTATTTAAGAGGTTGAGGCAGGAAGATTGCTTAAACCACGGAGTTTGAGGTTGCTGTGAGCTAGTGTGAGGCCATGGCACTCTAGCCCAAGAGACAGACAAAAACTATGTCTCAAAATAAATAGATAAATGAATAACTTTTTTTTTTTTTTGAGACAGAGCCTCAAGCTGTTGCCCTGGGTAGAGTGCTGTGGCATCACAGCTCACAGTGACCTCCAACTCCTGGGCTCAAGCGATTCTCCTGCCTCTGCCTCCCAAGTAGCTGGGACTACAGGCGCCCGCCACAACACCCGGCTATTTTTTTGGTTGCAGCCGTCATTGTTGTTTGGCGGGCCCAGGCTGGATTCGAACCCACCAGCTCAAGTGTATGTGGCTGGCGCCTTAGCTGCTTGAGCCATAGGCACTCCGCCCCAAATGAATAACTTTTTAAAATAGGAAATTTATGGCCAGGTATGGTGGCTCATGTCTGTAACCTCAGCACTTTGAGAGGCTGAGGCGGGTGAATTGGTTGAGCTCAGGAGTTGGAGACCAGCCTCAGCAAGAGCTAGACCTCATCTCTAAAAATAGCATGGTGGCAGTGCCTGTAATCCCAGGTACTTGGGAGGCTGAAGCAACAAGATCACCTGAGTCCAAGAGTTTGAGGTTGCTGTGAGCTATAACACCATGGCACTCTATCAGGACAAGAAAATGAGACTTTGTTTCCTAGAAAATTTATTTTTCTTTTTGCAAAAGAAATATACATTAACTGCAGGTATTTATAAAATATAGAAGACAAAAATTAAAATTACTGGGTGTTTTTTTGTTTTTGTTTTTTTTTTTTGAGATAGAGTCTCACTTTGTTGCCCTCAGTAGAGTGGTGTAGTGTCATAGCTCACAGCAACCTCAAACTCTTTGGCTTATGCAATTGGCTTGCCTCAGCTTCCCAAGTAGCTGGGATTACAGGCACCCGCCACAACACCCCCAGCTACTTTTTCTTTCTTCTTTTTTTTTTTGGTTGCAGTTGTCATTGTTGGTTAGCTGATCCAGGCCGGGTTCAAACCCACCACCCTTGGTGCATGTGGCTGGTGCTGTAACCACTGTGCTACCAGCGCCGAGCCCAACCTCAAACTCTTGAGGCTCAAGTGATCTTCTTGCCTCTGCCTCCCAAATAGCTGGGACTACAGGTGCCAGCCACAATGCCCAGGGTCTCACTCTAGCTGAGGCTGGTCTTAAACTCCTGAGCTCAGGAGATCCACCAGCTTTGGACTCTCAAAGTGCTAGGATTACAGGAGTGAGCCTCTGCGCCCAGCCTTAATATTACTGTATTACTGTCTCACTTGTCAATAGCCGCTATTAGCATTTTGTTGTATCTACACATAAACAGCACCTTGGGAGGCCAAACAGGGTGGATCACTTAAGGCTAGGAGTTTGAGACCAGCCTATGCAACATAGTGAGACATTGTCTTTACCAAAAATAAATATAAAAGATTTAGCTGGGTAATGTGGCAGCACGTGCCTATAGTTCTAGCTACTCAGGAAGCTGAGGCAGGAGGATCCTGTGAGCCTAGGAGTTTGGGGCTGCACTGAGCTATGATCTCACCACTGCACTCAAGCCTGGGTGACGGAGCAAGGCCCTCTCTCTTAAAAGAAAAAAGCATTTTCTCTTTTTATAAAAATGAGATCAGACTTCACAGAATCATCTAATTTGATTCTTTCATTTAACATATTGTGACCATTTCATCAATTCCATAAATATTCATCTATAATACAATCCTCTTTTATAGCTGCACAAGGTCATTTATTTTATCAGTTCTCCTGATGCTCACCATCTAAGTTAATTTTTTACTCTCTTAACTCTGCAAATATTTGCATACAACGACGATTATTTTCTAAGGAAAGTTTTTAGAATTGAAACTTCCCGATGTAAGTGTAAGGTTGTGCAAGATTCTTATGTTTTCCATACATATCATCAGCTTTCCCTCTTGAAAAGTAGTCCTGAGTTTATCTTCTGCTGGGTGGTCAGAGTGCCTTTTCATCTTGTGGTTGACACTAGACACCATTCTTTTTAAATCTTTCATAAGACGGTAGATGAAAAGCTGTTTTTAAAAGTCCTGATGGTAAAGAGGCACCTGTGGCTCAGTGGGTAGGGCGCCGGCCCCATATACCAAGGGTGGCAGGTTCAAACCTGGCCTGGCCAAACTGCAACAAAAAATAGCTGGGCGTGTGGCTGGTGCCTGTAGCCCCAGCTACTTGAGCGCATGAAGCAAAAGAATTGCCTAAGCCCAGGAGCTGGAGGTTGCTGTGAGCTGTGATGCCACAGTACTCTAGGGTGACAAAGTGAGACTCTGTCTCTAAAAAAAAAAAAAAAATCCTGTTGATATGTTGACTTTCTGATAAGTAGCCAAAACCATCAAGTAAATGCTGAGGATAAAAACAGACGTCAAGGCGGTGCCTGTGGCTTGAAGGGGTAGGGCACCGGTCCCATATGCCGGAGGTGGCAGGTTCAAACCCAGCCCCAGCCAAAAAAAAAAAAAAACTGCAAAAAAAAAAAAAACAACAACAAAAAACAGACGTCAACAACACACACCTGTAATCTCAATTTCCCTGATCAGAAGGAACAGGTTACTTGAGCCCTTGGCTCACGGTGGCACAAGTCTATAATCAAGGTGCTGGCTAGGGCTGTCTGAGCTCAGCCACTTGGGAGCACATTCAGGCAGTTGTAGGTCCCAGGCTCCGCCAGTGGCCTTCGCAGGTGGGTCACACCCTGGTGCCTTGCTTTCTTCATGACTTGCATGAGCCTGTCTCGGACTTCATCCATTTCTGACTTTCTCCATCTCTGGCCTCTCATCCCTCTTTTAAGGGCTTGCCTGCATAAGTCAGACCCACCCAGGATAAGCTTCTTTTTGATTTAACTCAAAGTCAACTAATCAAATAGCCAGGCATTGTGGTGGGCACCTGTAGTCCCAGCTACTTGAGAGGCTGAGGCAAGAGGATCACTTGAGCCCAAGAGTTTGAGGTTGGAGGTACTGTGAGCTGTGATGCCACAGCACTCTACTGAGGATGACAAAGTAAAACTCTGTCTGAAAAACAAACAAACAAAAACACCGCAACAAAGTCAACCAATCAGTAACCTAAACTTAGGCGTGAGGAGTGATATGCCACCATGTTCATTGGGCTAGCCCACTCTTTTGTGGAGGATGTTATGCAGGGAATGTCCACAAGGGGGCAGGAGCCTTGGAGGCCACGTTGGAATCAACCTCCCTGCACCCTTGTGGGGCGCACCGCCAGGCGGCGCCACTCAGACGGTAGTCAGTGTGAGAGGGGTTCTGAAGCCACACAGGTGTTACTTCTGTAACTCTTGTCTCTCTGGCTTAGTATTGCTTCCTTACAAACCCCATACGATTATTCACTGAATCTCTCTTCTTCATGATCTTCCATCAGATACACCAAGTTTTGTCCAGGCAAAACAGCGCTGCCAGCTCCTTCAAACTGGCACCATATGATATGACTTTATATTGTCGGTCTCAAAAGACACATACTGATTGCATGCTCTGTGACAAATATCCTGCCTGGCACTTCTACCTGTTCTATTATTTACCCGACCATCTTCATCTTTTCTTGAAAACACTCTAGTTTATCAATATTGCACTTAAAATATAGTGTTTCTTGAGTGCTTACTCTCTGCCTGACCCTCTGTGTAGCAGCATACTGAGATTACCTCATTGAATCTTTTTAGCAATGCTGTAAGTTGTATCATGCCATTTTATTCATGAGGCAACTCAGTTACAGAGAAGTTAAGTAACTCCACAGAGCTTGTAGGGTAGGAGCAGGAATTTGAGCCCAGAGTCTCTGCCTCTGTAGTCAGCCACTACACAAATCTTCCTCACAAAGCCACCCTCTGTACCCAGCAGGGACCATCCCAGAGGCTGAGGACCTTCCCTTTTTGCTCTTCATATCACATTCTGTATTTTTAAAGTAAACATCCTGCCAGGCATGGGACTCACGCCTATAATCCTAGCACTCTGAGAGGCCAAAGCAAGAGGATTTCTTGAGCTCAGGAGTTTGAGACCAGCTTCAGCAAGAATGGGACCTGGTCTGAACTAAAAACAGAAAAAAACTAGCTGGGTGTAGTGGCACAGCCCTGTGATGCCAGCTACTTGGGAGGCTGAAGCAGGAGGATCACTTGAGCCCAAGAATTTGAGGTTGCTCTGAGCTGTGACATCATGGCACTCTGTCTCAAAAAATAAAAAGTAAACATCCTCATTCCCATTTGCTTTTTAACAGGTGTGTTATTTTGTTGCCTTAAATTGAACTCAGAATCAATTTTTAAAATCTCTGAGTTTGTCATGTGAATTCTGAAAATAAGGTTTCCTAAATCCTCGTTAAGATAAACACATTAAAATTTTTTTCTTTTTGCCACATTTTATTGTGTTTGCTTTCAGCCATTGTGACAAGCAGAGGCCCCTTTCAGCTAATTGTTGCTGATATGACTGAGGGTTTCATATAAAACAGAGTTCCATTTATGAAGTACCCATTGTATACACAATGCCATACCTTGTATTCCAAAGATGGAAAAGGTCCTTTGAATCTTAATGAACAGAGATACAAGTTCCTGAAACAAGAAACAAATATATTCAAATACCTTCTAATACTGTTTTTAGTAGGGTGTTTAACAATTTTCTAGTATGTTCTGATCCATTTCAATGTGATGTGATGGAATAGAAAGAGCCCCCTGTGTTCAAAGTGTAACTTCTGCACTTTATAGTTACATGCCTGGGCCAGGCCCCTCCCGCCCCCCCCGCCCCCACTTACTGAGCCTCAGTTTCTCCAACTATGGAGTTGGGAAACAAGTCTACAGTCTCTTTTTTGTAATTTTGAAATCCAGGAAATGCCAAAACCATTAGCGTTCTTCCCCATCAGTTCAGCAGAAATTCACTGAGCTGAACTGAAAGGAGGTTATTTAAAGCCTCTGTGTGGCTCATTTCAGGTGAACATTTGCACATTTTGCTGAGAAATATGATTCCATGGTAAGAGTGCGCTGCCCCTACCCAGGAGCCGCTGGCTAGTATGTAGTACGCACAGTATCAATGTTCTAAAACCAAAGGAGTTCCAAGTTTGAGACAGGTCTGGTCCCAGTAGTTTTGGATAAGGACGGTGAACCTGCAACCCTCAGAGGTGGCAGAGATCAGTGAGTGAGAATTCATAGGAAGCTCAGGAACCAACATCCTGTAACCTCTGACCTCCTTGCATTGGGCAGTATTCTCCACCCACTTACTATTTAGACAGAGGCAGAGGGAAAAAAACCAGGGACACAATTTCAGGAGCTGGAAAGGAAAGAAAAAACAAAACTTCTCTTTCCTCGAATCCTGAGTGCCTGTGCCCTGGCTTCTCAAGACCAGGGAAGCTCTGAAAGCTACATGTTAGGGAGCATTTTGAACCTTGACCCTTGGCCTCTGGCCCCCAAAGCTACAAGACCCTTTCTGTGGCCCTGCTGTGGAAAGGCAAGGTAAAACCGATCAAATTACTTCAAAGAAATAGAAGCCTTCCTTCCCTCTTAGCAGGAGAGGACCGGAAGCTGCCACTGCTGTTTGTTACTAATAAATTGTGAGAATTTCAAAGTGATAGGTAAAAATATTTTCTAAAACCTGGTTTTTCACTGTGTTTCTGTGAAGATGGGTTGAATGTGAAATTATTTCACTGGGGGTGGGGAGGGGAACAGATACTAAGCACGACAGCAACTTCACAGTTTAGAAATACATATTTATTGGCTCGGCGCCTGTGGCTCAAGAGGCTAAGGCGCCAGCCACATACACCTGAGCTGGCGGGTTTGAATCCAGCCCAAGGCCCGCCAAACAACAGCGACAGCTGCAACCAAAAAATAGCCAGGTGTTGTGGAGGGCACCTTTAGTCCCAGCTACTTGGGAGGCTGAGGCAAGAGAATAGCTTAAGCCCAGGAGTTGGAGGTTGTTGTGAGCTATGATGCCACAGCACTCTACCCAGGGTGACAGCTTGAGGCTCTGTCTCAAAGAAAAAGAAAAAAGAAAGAAATATGTATTTACTGCGGACTTAGAATATGCTAAGGCTCCCAGACTTCTCTGGTAACTTTCTGTTTGGCAGTGAACTTGAGTTAGCAGCAGAAGGAAGATGGCATCAGAGGCAGGCTTAAAGGGCACATCTGTTAGGGGGTCAGGAAAAGGGCTGTTGAAAAGGGGCCTTGAAGGCTGGGTAGAGTCCAGGGTGGGGTGGTCAGCCAAGTGGGTAGCCCAGGGCATTCTAGATGGGAAAGGCTGGACATATATGTGGAGGCCAGCAGACATGGATGTGTTCTGGGAATCCAGAGTCACAGACCCAGAGGCCAGTAGGGGGCTGGGATGGGAGGTCTGTGGCAAATTTGGGTGGCTCCTTAACTGGCCATGTATTGCCCTGCCACAATGCAGGCCCATGGCTTCTAGAGCCTTCCTTTCTTTTCAAAAGAAGTCACAAACCTAGATGTGCATGTGAACTACAAAAGGCTATCATATTAAAAAGAAGATGAATTTGAACACCGCATTGCTCAAATCAAGCTCACCTACAGGGTAGCAGGCAAGGAAGGGGACCTTACTCTCATGTGTGGCTCCTGCATAGTGAGCGCCTGCCTGCCTCCCTCTGGTCCTGGCCCTGCCTCTCAGGCTCCCATTTGTGACTTAACGTAGGGCCAGGTTTCACCAGGGCTATGGTCCCTGAACTTTGTCTGAGGGGCACTGGGGACTCACAGAATTATTATGAGCAAGAAGGGAAATGACTGGGGTGCAGTTCAGGAAGGCAGTGGGAAAAGTGGGTTGGGAGCAGCAGCCCTGACCTCAGATGCTTTCCCAGTGGGCTTGGACCAGAAAAGCAAGCAACAGGACCCCAAAGCAGGGTTTCCTGGAAGGAGGCTGCATGGTGGACTCAGCAGGTAAGAACTTGGGTTCTGGGATCAGACTGTCTAAGCTCAAATCTTGCATCTTCCATTTACTAGTTAGGATCCTGGGAGAGTGAATTAACCTCCCCTTGCCTAGGTTCCTTTTCTTCTTTTTTTTGATAGAGTCTCACGCTGCTGCCCTAGGTAGAGTGCTGTGGCATACTCATGGCTCACAGCAACCTCAAACTCCTGGGCACAAGCAATCTTCTTGTCCCCTCTGGAGTAGCTGGGACTACAGGCCCCTGCTAGTTTTTCTATTTTTAGTAAAAGCAGGGTCACTCTTGCTCAGGCTGGTCTCAAACTCTGAAGCTCAGGTGATTCACCCGCCTCAGCCTCCCAGAGTGCTAGGATTATAGGTGTGAGCCACCTTGCTGCACCTTGCCTCAGTTTCTTCATCTGTAAAATGGGGGTCACAGATGGGCCTACCTACCTCACAGGGTGTGGTGGAGATTCAATGAGGTCATCTATGAGAAGAGCTTGGAGCAGTGCCTGGCACACAGTAGGCACTCAGGACACACAGATGATGTAGAAAGCGGAGCTGTGAGATCCCCCCCAGCCATCCGGTAAGCAAGCACTGGACCAGTGCAGATTGGAATCACCCAGATGACCTTTTAAAACTCTCAAAGCCGAGGCCACACTCCAGACCTATCAAGTCACAATCTCTGGGATGGGTTCTGGGCATCAATATTTTCTGGAAGTTTCCCAGGAGTTTGCAATGGGCAGCTAAGTTTGGGCACTGGCGCTAATCTAGAACCTTGTGTGCCTGACGCCTGAGCTGGGAAAAGTGACTTGGAAAAGCCACGACCAGGCCACCATTTTGCTGCTAGAGGTGACGCAGACGAGGTGAGGGCGTCAAGGCGTGTGAACTGGGGCCCAGCTGGGGCGCCGCTCAGGCTGGAACCAGACGCCGCCGGCACCGGGTAGGCCTCCGGCGCAGGGGCCGGCGGCCGCAGCTCCGAGCCCAACTTGGGCGCCAGAGGGAGCTCGTGGGAACGCGCCACGGCTCCATCCCTGAGCTGGTTCAAACTGGTTTGGGCAGGGTGCGGCCTGGGCGGGCTGCATTCCAGGCCTCTCTCTCCGGCTGGCCCCGGGGCCTCCCCGAGGGCTGTCGACCTAGGTAGGAAGGCCTCTCCCGGGCTGGGCACTGGGGCAGCAGACAAGCACCCCTGAAAAGCTGGGGAGACGTTTAATAATTCAGCCCTCTTTGTTTAAAACCATTTATTTGGCCTCCTCCGGGGGTCAGAGGTGCAGCCCCTGGACAGGGGTTGTGCGTGGGAGCAAACAGCTGGGCTAGGTGAAAAGCAGACGCCCGGCTCTGCTCTACCCAAAGGTCCCGAGTCAGAGCGTTTGAGGTAGGGCTCTGGGCATCTGTATTTTTAGCAAAATGTTTTTAAGGCACAGTCACATATTTAGGGAAAAAAGGCTAGAAACAAAATGATAGTTGGCTAGGCCACTTGGCCCAGGGTAGGAATCACTGGGATGCTTGCGAAGAATTCAGGGACCTCTTTCCCGACTCCCTCCCCTCGAGGAGGATTTGGGCGATCAGCACTTATAGTTAATATCCCAGGCTTAAAAAAAAAAAAAAATAAAAAAGAAAGAAAAAGAAAAAAGTCATTTTGAGCATTCAAAAAATGTAAATATTGTACCGAGCATCAGCTGAAGAAATAAATCATTAACAAATGTCACTGAAACCCTCCTCCCCCAGGCTGTCCCCCTCCCCAGTAACCACGTTCCGGAATGTGGGGGGCATCGCTCCCGTGCAGATTTGCACTTTGGCTCCATCTGTTTGTATCCATAAACAATATAGAGCGTGGTTTTGCATGTTTTAAAAACTGTGTGTTAATGGCAGAGCGCCCTACTCAGCCTTCTGCAACTCCTCTTTTTCCCTTAGCTTTGTGTTTTCAGATTCAGCCATCAGGGGAAGTTTGTTGTGCGCAGGTCTGTTTGGGCAATCTGAGGCCAGTTCTAGGCTTCCCCGGGAGGTCCCCAGCCAGCGGGCGAGGGGTGAATGTCTAAGGTTGGCCTTTAGATGTGTGTGTGTGACGCGCGGAAGGCTTGGAGTATCCGGAAAACCATGACAATGAGGAATGACCAAGCGTGGGATTCCTATAAAACCCTTTTGCTAAGCACCTGAGGCCCAAGTCTTTGCCAAGGATTTCCCAGAAAATGACTTTGGTCTGAAGACCTGAATATTTGGATACGGAGAAGTTAGCAGTGGGTAGCTTTGGAAGTGGGAATTGTATGCTGATGAATTACCCAAAAGACAGATCAAGTATGTGCTGAGGCGCCTACGTAGGGGCTTCAAATTTAACAGGAGGAGGGGTGTAGGGGGCGTCTTGGATATTTATTTCAACCCCCCAAACCAGCCCACTTTTTAAACACAAATTTAACATTAAAGAAAAGTCATAAAAAATAAAAAATAAAAACTCTAGACTTCCCTATACCTATTTACCTTTTATTAATAGTGCTTTGTCTATTAGCACTGCTGGGGGAAGCGCTCTTCGGCCCCCTCTTCAGCCGAAGGGTCCAGACAAGCCTCCAGGGGCGTGGCGGGGCTTGTCAAATCTAGTGCATTTAGGAATTTCCCGAGGAAGTTTATTTTAAAAGCTGACCTTAGAAGAAAAAGAACCATTGCACCCCTGCTTTCCTAACTTTCAAGACTCTCGGCCTGGAGTAAAATAGATGCTTAAATAGGAAGAACCTGGGGGCGCGGCTTGGGGCTCTAAGTGCAAAGAGTCCCCTAGGATAGCGGCTCTCCACCCTGGACGCCCTTTGAAATCACCCCGGGAGCTTTAAAAACTACAGAAGGTCAGGCCCCACCCCCAAGGGTTCTGATTTAATCGGCCTAGTGTGAGGCCTGGTTTCTGGGCTTTTAAAAGCTCCCCGGGGGATTCCATTCTGCAGCCAGTTCTGGGAACCAGTGCTCACTCGGGATTCTGGTAGAAAGAGATGGTTCACACCGGTGGTTCTCAAATTTAGCTTTGGTTCTCAAATTTGATGGTTCTCACATTTGATTGGAACCTCCTGGAAAGGTTCAAAAGCTCCTGATGCGCAGGTCCCAATCCGGAGACTGTGTGTGTTCCCGGCTTTGGAAGTTTTCAAAGAGCTCCGGGTGACCGCGCCATCTGCGAGCGAGTTTGCAGTCCGCTAGCTGACCAGGTGGTGCGGGGCGGGCTCCGCGCACGCCAGTAGCCACTGGGTGGCGCTGCCCGCCTGGCCGGAGCTCTGGGAGCCCCGTGCCGCGGCCGCCGGGTGCGCACCTGCCCCGCCTCCGCCGGGCGGGCAGCCGGGCATGCAGCGGGCCGGGGGCGGGGCTCTGAGTCCAGGGCGCGGCGACGGGCTCCCGGTCAGCCTCCGCCAGCCGGACCCCGCCGCCTTCGAGATGCTGCTTGTGGACTCCGACCGGCCGGAGCCGGTGCGCAGCGGGGCGCACGACCTTGCGCTCTTCCTGACCCCCGAGCCTGGGGCCGAGGTAGGAGACGGAGGTTAAAGGGGGACTTGAGATGGAGGTCGGTGCCTCTGAACTCTGACCGGTGCCCTCGGCTTCCCCGCAGAATCCTCTCGCGCCTGGAGTGGGGGCCCCGAGGATCTCCTGCTTCCTAGAGGGGTGGCCGCCTGGATTTACCCAGAGATGCGCGGCAGGTCGCGGCGTCTTCTCCCTCCTCCGAGCGACACTGATCCCCAGGAGCCCAGACTCGCCTTCCATCCCCACTCGGGCCCCACAGCATCCTCCGGGTCCCCGGACGCCGGGCCGAGGCGTGCTCCTTGCCATACTGGCCCTGGGGGACGTCCTACCGCAGTCCCACCCCCCGCCGGTTCCCCGGCCCGGTTCCCCCCGAGCGAGGCTCAAGGCCAGCAGCGGTGCGACAGGCTTCGGCCGCGGTCCCCCCTGCAGCTAGGAAGAAAGTACCACATCTCTGCACTTTCTATTTTAAAAGCAAAAATGAAAGTAGATCTGAAACGATACCCTTTACCTTCCAGCCAAAGGCGGTCTGTTGACGATGCTGTGAAAAAGTTATTTACCCAAGTTCACTAGGACTTAAGCCCAGAAGTTCAACCCATTCTCTTTTTAAATTACAGACGCAGTACAGAAGTATTTATTATAATAGATGAGCATACCTCTTTTCTCGCCCACCCCAATTCTCGTTTTCAGAGGAAACCAACATTAACAGTTTGGTTAAATCATTCTAGACATTTTTTAAAAATGCATCTGCAAATGCAGATATCTGTATATATTAGTTTTTACAAAATCCCAATTAATACCGTATAGCTATAGTGCAACTTCCTTTTCTTTACTCAGAATGACAGGAACAGATGGGGTGACTGCTAATGGTAGACATGGGCTTCTTTTGGGGGTGATGAACTGCTTGGGGAATTAGTGGTGATGGTTGCAAAACTTTGTGAATGTACTGAAAACCGCTGAATCATACACTCCAAAGGGATGAAAAAAAAATTTTTTTTTTGAGACAGACTCTAACTTTGTTGCCCTCGGTAGAGTGCCAGGGCCTCACAGCTCACAGCAACCTCAAACTCTTGGGCTTAAGCGATCCTCTTGCCTCAGCCTCCTAAAGTGCCAGCAACAACACCCGGCTATTTTTTTGGAGATGGAGTTTCACTCTTGCTCAGGCTGATCTCAGACCTATGAGCTCAGGGCAATCCATCCCCCTCAGCCTTCTAAGTGCTGGGATTACAGGTGTGACCCACCACTCCAGGCCAAAAGGGTGAATATTATAATTTTATGGTTTGTGAATTACATCTTAGTTTTAAAAATGGTATGGACAGGGCGGTGCCTGTGGCTCAGTGAGTAGAGCGCTGGCCCCATATACTGAGGGTGGCAGGTTCAAACCTGGCCCCGGCCAAACTGCAACAAAAATATAGCTGAGCGTTGTGGTGGGTGCCTGTAGTCCCAGCTACTCGGGAGGCTGAGGAAAGAGAATCGCGTAAGCCCAGGAGCTGGAGGTTGCTGCAAGCTGTGTGATGCCAAGGCATTCTACTGAGGGCAACACAGTGAGACTCTGTCTCTAAAAAAATAAAATAAGATAAAATAAAAATGGTATGGACATATCAGAATGGATCCATAAGCACTAATAGAAATATAATTAGAGCCACAAATGAGTGCCACCTATGTAATTTTTAGTGTCCTAGGAGCCACATGAAAAAGAAACAGATGAAATTGATTTCAAGATATTTAAAGTAACAGTATATGTATCCAAAACTTAATTTCAGGCTCTAATTTAATTTCAGGCTCCGCACCCGTAGCACAGCGGTTATGGAGCCAGCCACAAGCACCGAGGCTGGTGGGTTCCAGCCTGGCCCAGGCCAGCTAAACAACAATGACAACTACAACAACAACAAAAATAGCCAGGCGTTGTGGCGGGCACCGGTACTCCCAGCTACTTAGGAGGTTGAGGCAAGAGAATCGCTTAAGCCCTATAGGTTGCTGTGAGATGTGATGCCACCGCACTCTACTGAGGGTGATGTAGTGAGACTCTGACTCAAAAAAAAAAAAAAAAGTAATTTCAACATGTAATCATTATTTTAAAGTTTAATGAAACTTTACATTCTGTTCTTTGTGGTAAGTTTTCAAAATCAGGGTTCCCCCACTACTTTTTTCTTTTCGTTGTCTTTTTCCCTGCTTGTTGCCTGCCATGGGCAGACAGGTAGAAAGCAAATGAAAATCAGCACATTTCCATTGGGACCAGCCACATTTTAAGTGTTCTATAGTCACATGAAGCTAGTGGCTTCCATACTGAAGCGCCTAGGTCTGCATCATCCTCTGGCTTCCTATTATCCCAGGATGAGGAAATCATTGCTCTTATTTCCTGAGCACATCCAATGTGCTAGCAGTCTGCTGAACTGTGTTCATGGGTTATACCATTGCATCATGGCAGTGACTCAGTGACTAGGATGATGTTAATATCCACTTTATAGCTCAGGAAACTGAGGCTCTCACTAAATAAATGACATGGTGTGGATGTACTGTAATTTAGATCATTCAGAGCTGTTATCTTTTGCCAGGCTGGGGAGGCTTAACCCCAAGTGCACTCTGGTCTGGTATCCCAGGGATGCAGGGATGCAGGGACAGGCATTATGTTGTGTACAATTTTCCTCATATGTTTGCATCCTGAGTGTATGTCTGGTTCCTTCTCTCCTTTACTCTTAGCAGCGAGATGTCGTTGTGCCCAGTGGCTAAACTCCAGCTTCATTTGTCTCTATTAGGGACAGCCTTCAAGAGAAACTGCCTGTATCAATTTCATTTTCTCACTCAGGGCTCTCTTTGACTCAGACACAAGGTGGCACGTGCTCGCTTGTAAGGAACATACTCAAGAGCCCCAACTCCCAGTAGTTCCACTTAACACGCTCACCGAAGTTTATTCACCAAAAGAAACAGAAATGCACCAGAGCAGAGTCACGTGCAGCTTCCACTTAAAGCTTTGTTCATTAGCGGATCCCTGAGCTGAAGCTGTTTCCAGGTTGGCAAATGAGCTGGAACAGGTCTGGGCAGCAGGTCCTTCCCTACAAACTAGGCTTTCGGGTCTCTTTTGGTTTTTAAATGGGATAGTAGGAGTCCCAGCCCAGCCGGCCCCAGGCCTGGGTGCTGTCCCAGGTTGCCCACTAAAGTTAGGCTCAGGTGTCCCACTGAGCTGGGGACACCACAGTCTGTGACAAGGCCCCTGCCCCTCATGGCACTGCCGGACAATAAACCCGGGACAAATTAGACCTCTAAATGAGATGTCCTATGAGCACTGGAGTTGTCTCTGATCTTCGGGAACCTGTTATACATGCTCAGGGTATCCATTAAGGGGCAGGGAAGGCTTGTCTGAGAAGTCTGGAGACCACAGAGGAAAGTGCAGGGAAGAGGGAACACAGGGACCCAGGAGGGTAAACAGAAAGTTATTCTCTGAGTGCAGTCCCGGTGGGCTTCCCTGAGATGGTGTCATTTTATGGTGAGTCCTGCGGTATGAATAAGTGTTGGCTTCTGGAGGAGAAAAATATCCCAGGAAGAGGGAGCAGTCCCTGAAAAAGCCCTAGGGGGACAAAACAGGGGGTTCTTGGGGATGGAGATAGAAAGGAAACAGTAGGAAATGGGGTGGAGAGGGGGCACCAGGTCTGCCGGACTTTGCCTTCTCCAGCGTCTTCTAGGAGTTGCTGAAGGGCACGCCTTGCCAGTGCGGCTTAGCAGGTGAATTACTATTTCCAGTGCCTTTGGGGTTTTCTGTTTAACAAGCTTTTTTTATTGTTCCTCTCTCTGTTTCTGGGTTGAACTTCCTCTTTGGGGGGAAAATTTCAGGGGAGATATCCAGAAACTTTTTCATAAAGTCAGGGAGGGACAGATGTTTGCTTCCAGGGTCCCCTGATTTATGAGAAAGGTGTGCCCCGCTCTCCCCCTCCCCATGGCTGAGTACTGATGACCACTCAAGAGGGAATTCCTAGCCAGGCTTTTCTGTCACCTACAATGTAAGGGTACATGGCACACCTCCTGTGTGAGGGGCACAACTACAATTTGGACTTTACAACTTGGATAAACACAAACAATGTAACAATCTTACAAACAATGTACCCTGGTATTAATCTGAAATAAAAACATATTTATGTAAACATAATACATGAACCATATTTAAAAAAAAAATTCAATTTGGTTCTTGAGCTGGGACATGGAACACAGGATAGGTTTTGGCCCACAGATGGAGTTAATGGCCTAGATGAAAGGGAATGAAGGAAGCCAGAACTTTCCCACACCAGCATCTTTGCTTGAGTGAGCAGAGGCTGTTTGAGAAAACACCTGGGACTTTTAATCACACATGGGTTGTTAGCTCAGGGGGTGCAGACTGGCGACCTAGAGGTAGAATCCAGCAGGCTCATCTCATTGGTTCAGTCCATGTGAGTTTTGAAGATGGAGTTTTCTTAGAAAAATCTGTGTTTCTGAGTGGCATCTGTGGCTCAGTGGGTAGGGTGCCAGCCCCATATACTGGGGGTGGTAGGTTCGAACCAGCCTTGGTCAAACTGCAACAACAATAAAAAAAGAAAAATCTGCGTTTCTTTTTTTTTTTTTGAAGACAGAGTCTCACTCTGCTACACCAAGCTAGACTGCTGTATCGTCAGCCTAACTCACAGCAACCTCAAACTCCTGGCTTCAAGTGATCCTCTTGCCTGAGCCTCCCAAGTAGCTGGGACTACAGGCACCTGCCACAACATCTGGTGAATTTTTCTATTTTTGGTGGAGATGGGGTCCTGCTCTTGCTCTGGCTGGTCTCAAACTCCTGAGCTCAAGCAATCCTCCTGCCTTGGCCTACCAGAGTGCTAAGATTATAGGTGTGAGCCACTGCACCTGGCCCTGAACTTTTGATTTTTCTATAGTAGGGATAAGAGAAAAGGAACATTTTTCTTCAAAGTATCACCTGGAACAAAAAGTAGGAAAACACAAATTAGCCAAAGATGGCTTTGAGTTTCAAGAAAAATACAGGAGAAGTTGTTTTCTTGTAGGAACTAAGAATATTTTATTGTATCTAACCCGTAAGCACGTGCCTCTGGGAAACCTCCTGGCTGGTCCCCTTGGGCTTTCAGGTTTGGCATATTGGACTAAAAGCCTGTAGAGGGACAGAGGCACAGTCTGCTGTTTCAAAGATGTAGTTCAAAGACTTATTCCTTAAATCTTTGCAGTAGACCTACTATGTGCCTAGCCCAGGCTGGGCGATGAGAGAAGCCGTAGAGACAGAACTGGTGCCTGCCCTCAATGACTGATGCAGTCAGGGAGGGGATAAGTAGGCTAATGGCCATCAGGTGGAGTGACTCCCTTGGATCACTGCTGGGCTGGGGACACCTAAGGGGCTCTGACAGAGACTGAGGAGAGATGGGAAGGCCTGGCCAAGATCAGCAGCCTGTGCATGGCTCATGGGGTATGATGAGGACCTGAGAGGGCCTGAGTGCATGGGCCTTGGTCATCATGCAGGGCAAGGCAGGGCCACGGGGTCTGAGGGCCATGAGGACAGGTCTGGATTCTATTCTAGGGTCACCGGAGAAGGACAAGGTCCAATTAATGGACTTGGGGCTGCAACACAACAGGAAGATAATTGGGGCTGGAGCAGCAGCAGGGAACAGGGAGGGCTGCTGTGGCTGGGCACCCTGCATCAGAATTTTAGGAGTGTGTGGCTCGGAGCCTGTAGCTCAAGCGGCTAAGGCATCAGCCACATACACCAGAGCTGGTGGGTTTGAATCCAGCCTGGGCCTGCCAAACAACAATGACAACTATAACCAAAAAAATAGCCGAGTGTTGTGCCGGGCCCCTGTAGTCCCAGCTACTTGAGAGGCTGAGGCAAGAGAATCGCTTAAGCCCAGGAGTTTGAGGTTGCTGTGAGCGGTGAAGCCCTAGCACTCTACCCAAGGTGACAGCTTGAGGCTCTGTCTAAAAAAAAAAAAAAAAAAAAAAATAATTTTAGGAGGGTGGGGAGCCAAGGAGTGTGGGTGCTTGGACAGGGCAGCCTTTTCTCAGAAGCAGCCTCTTTCTTTCTTTCCTTTCTTGACAGAGTCTCACTGTTGCCGTAGGCTAGAGTGCTATGGCTTCCTAGCTCACAGCAACCTCAAACTCCTGGGTTCAGACAGTTCTCCTGCCTCAGCCTCCCAGGTGTCTGGGACTATAGGTACCTAGCATGATGCCTGGCTAATTTTTGTATTTTTAGTAGAGACTGCTCAGGCTGGTCTGAAACTCCTAAGCTCAATTAATCCACCTGCCTTGGCCTCCCAGAGTGCTAGGATCACAAGCTTGAGCCTTCTCACCTAGCCAGCCCTCCACTCTCTACCCTTAGAACTGCTCTGCAGGCCTGACACAGTGGCTCACGCCTATAATCTTAGCACTCTGGAGGGCCTGAGCAAATGGATTGCCCTGAGCTCATAGGTCTGAGACCAGCCTGAGCAAGAGCGAGACCAAGTCTCTAAAAATAGCTAGGCTTTCTGGTGGGCGCCTGTGGTTCCAGCTACTTGGGTGGCTGAAGCAAGAGAATCACTTGAGCCCAAGAGTTGGAGGTTGCTGTGAGCTTTGATGCCATGGCATTCTGCAGAGGGTGACCAAGTGACACTGTCTCAGAAAAAAAAAAAAAAAAGAACTGCCCTGCAGTGGAATGAGCCGTCTCCAGGGCTCTCACACTCTTACCACAGTTACACCCATGCTTTGGGGGAAGGTTCCCAGGCTGGCTGACTCTCATTGTGGCAGAGAAGCTTTAAACAAACAGATTCTCAATGACTGGAAACACCCGGGAGCCCATCAGCCTGTTTGTCCCACGAGCCATGCCAATCAGGTGGGGACGCATGTGCTGAGACCAGCAAGGGCCATATGTGCTGCTGCCTTCCATAAGCAAAACCAAGAGGCAAAAGTATTTTCATGTATCTATAAACTGACTAAATCAGCCTCGTAGGGTGGGGTGGGGTGGGGTATAGCCATGGTTGGGAGCACTGAGATAGGGGGTAGCTCCCGAACTTTGCAAATTTTGGCTTCATTTGGAAATCTTTAAAGACAACAAAGTACCCATGTCTGGTTTCCACCCCTGGGCAATCTGATCTAATTGGCGTGGATGCCACTGGGATTTTAAAAGCTCTCCAGGAAGGTTTTAAGCCTGGGAACAACCCGTCTGAGCAGTGTGCTGGAAAAATCATCCTGGCAGCTTAGAGGAGAACTGATTATTGGGGGGCCCAAGCCTGGGGATCTGGACTTCTGAACACCCCCTAGGTGATTCTAATGGTTGGGGCTGCCCACTGCTGTGGCCTGGTGCCAGCGAGGGGTGTAGGCTCATGTCCATGCAAGTGGGATCTGCCCCAGCTCCCCTTCCAGCTCTGGCCCCATGTGGGCAGGGACTTTAGTGTCCTGCTTGCTGCCGTGTCTTTAGCGCCTGGTGCATGTCAGTGGAGGAAGTGTCCCTTACACTGTGTGAACCCCAAGCACCCTGCCCAGGCTGTGAGGTGAGAGGACATGGGCTGTGAAGCGTCTGTGATCAGGCCCTGTGTCCCCACCCCACCCCAAGCCTGTCTCTTCATTCCACATGGGGGTCTTCATAAGAGGTCTGGAACATGGGCTGCAATCATTCATTTATTCACTGAACATGTGCTGTGATTACAGACACCGTGTCCAGTGCTGGGAGATGTGAGTGCATGAGAGGTGTCCCCAGCTCCAAGGAGTTGAAGTTGGGGAGACTGACATGCACAAGTAACAGTTCTAAGCTGCATTTAGAAGTGGGCAATTTCAGCTCTCCATTTGGGTTAAAGATCAGGGATTTTTACGCACCAGGCCCAGAAGCAAAGGTCCAAAAATCCAGTGTAGGCTAGAAGTCCTGTGCTCGCTCTTTGCACCTATCTATATTGGGCCAACCACAGACTCCACTTTGGGTTTACAAAACCCAGCTGCTGAATGCATGGTCTGAACGAGCCACCAGTTCTGTAGGCTATCTTAGGATCTGAATTTATTCCTTTGCTGTAGCTGTGATGGAAAATATGGCTTGTGGGTTTTTTTTACTTGTTGCTTTTTTTAGAGACAGAGTCTCACTCTATTGCCCAGGCTGGAGTGCAGTGACATGATCGTAACTCACTGCAGCCTAAAACTCCTGGGCTCAAGCGATCTTTTGACCTCAGCCTCCTGAGTAGCTGCAACTGCAGGTGTGTGCCACCATGTCTGGTTTGTTGTTTGTTTGTTTGTTTGCAGAGAAAGGGTCTCACTGTGTTGCCCAGGCTGGTCTCAAACTCCTGACCTCAAGTGATCGTCCTGTTTCAACCTCCCAAAGTGCTGGGATTACAGACATAAGCCACCGCACCTGACCTTTTGGTTCTTTTAAAGTAAATCAGAGTAGTGGCTGGGCGTGGTGGCTCATGCCTGTAATCCTAGCACTCTGGGAGGCTGAGATGGGTGGATTACTTAAGCTCAGGAGTTTGAGACCAGCCTGAGCAAGAGCAAGACCCCATTTCTGAAAAAATAGCCAGACGCTGTGGTGGATGCCTATTCACCTATAGTTACAGCTACTCGGGAGGCTGAGGCAAGAGGATCACTTGAGCCCAAGAGTTTGAGGTTGCTGTGAGCTGTAATGCCACCGTACTCTACCCAGGATGACAAAGTGAGACCCTGTCTAAAAAAAAAAAAAAAAAAAAAAAAAAAAGTAAATTAGAGTTGATTGTGTTTTTTAAAGTTTTGTTTTAAAAATTAAAAATGTATGCACATATCACAAATCCAAAAAAGGCCTAGCCACCATGGAGTGATGAGGGAGCTTCCTCCCACCCTGTTCCTCAGGCCTCTGTTCCTCTCTCCTCTGCAGAGGCCACTGCTGCCCCTTCCACCCTGGTGGGACAGGTCCTTCCTCACCTCCCACCAATCTCCCACATCTGCATTATGTTTCTTGCACTGAGCGTATCTTGGAGATCTTTCCATATGAGTGCACAGAGAGCTGCCCAATTATTTTTAGCAGTTAGAACTTCATTGTCTGAATTATAATTTAGGTAACCATTCCTTTATTGATGGATATTTAAGTTACAAGGACAGAGTCTTTTGCTGTTACAAAGTATGTGGCAATGAATGCCTCTGTACATATATCATTTTGCATTTATGCAAATCTGTAGCATAAATACCTAGGCAGGGAATTACTGTGTCTAAGAACACATGCATTTTACATTTTGGCCACTTGCCACATTAACCTTTATGAAAGTCAGGGTCAGGATGAGTATAGAGCAGAGTAGTCAGCCCTTTCTGAACATTCAAATCTCAAGGTTAAGGGCCCTTTGGGACCAGCATGGAAACCTTGTTCTGCTTTGCTGGTCTGGGAGGAATGAGTTCCCCAGTTACCTCTTTGGGCAGCAAACTATTATCTAACCTGCCAGCTCCTTTCTGGTTTGTGATTCAAATCTAAGGCTATTTGGAGAATCACTCCATTTGCTCCTCAGCTCCAAGGATTTTTCAACCTTCATTCCATACCTCTCTTCCTGAGCACAGAGATGAGA
This sequence comes from Loris lydekkerianus, assembly GCA_963574355.1. Classification (NCBI taxonomy): domain Eukaryota; kingdom Metazoa; phylum Chordata; class Mammalia; order Primates; family Lorisidae; genus Loris; species Loris lydekkerianus. Next base: position 20,916 of record CAUYPK010109220.1, read on the forward strand.
CGAAAGCTGGTATTTCTGCCTGACCTGGGTTGAGTGGTTTGTTTTTGTTTTTTTTGAGACAGAGTCTCACTTTGTCACACTTGATAGAGTGCTGTGGCGTCACAGCTCACAGCAATCTCCAGATTGGGCTTAGGTGATTCTCTTGCCTTAGCCTCCTGAGTTCAGCTGGGACTACAGGCGCCCGCCACAATGCCCAGCTATTTTGTTATTGTTGTTGCGGTTTGGCTGGGGCTGGGTTTGAACCTACCACCCTTGGTATATGGGGCCAGTGCCCTACTCACTGAGCCATAGGCGCCGCCCTGGGTTGAGTGGGTTTAAAACCACTTGTGCTTTTTAAAACGATTTTTCAGTGTTTTGGGGGTGTGTGTGTTTAAATAGCATTATTGAGATGTATTAGCAATTCACATACATATAGTTCACCCATTTAAAATGTGCAGTTTAACAGCTCTTAGTACATTCAGAGAGTTGTGCTCCATCAACCACAATCAACTTTAGAACATTTTCATTATCCCAAAAGGAAGCCTGTAGCCCTTAGTTCCCATTCCCCAAACCCCCCACTAATCTGCTTTTTGTCTTGTATGTTTGTGTTTTAAAGACAAACAGAGATTGGCCAGAGGTTTAAAAGATACATTCAGCCATAGACATGTTTATTTGGCCATCATAGTGTTTTAATTTATTTATTTATTACTTATTTTTGAGTCTTGCTCTGTCACTGAGGCTAGAGTTCAGTGGTGTGATCACAGTTCACTGCAACCGCAAACTCCTGGGCTCAAGTTATTCTCATGCCTCAGCCTCCTGATATTTAGACTAAAAGTGATTGCTACCCCACCAAGCTATTTTTTATATATATTTATTTATATTTTTATATTTTTTTTTTTTTTTTTTTTTTTTTTTTTTTTGAGATGGGGGTCTCTCTCTCTCTCTCTTTTCTTTTTTTTTCTTTTTCTTTTTTGAGACAGTCTTCACTTGATCATCCTGGGTAGAATGCTGTGGTGTCATAGCTTGCAGCAATCTCAAACTCTTGGGCTCAAAAGAGCCTTTCGCTTTAACCTCCCAGGTAGCTGGGACTACAGGCTCCTGCCACAACCCCCAGCTAGTTTTACTACTTTTAGTAGAGATGGGGTCTCACTCTTGTTCAGGCTGGTCTCAAACTCCTGAGCTCAAGCAATCCACCCACATCAGCCTCCCAGAGTGCTAGGATTGCAGGCGTGAGCCACTGCGCCTGGTTGAGATGGGGGAGTCTTGTTATGTTGCTCGGCTGGTCTTGAACTTCTGGGCTCAAATGATCCTCCTGCCTTGGCCTCCTGAAGTGCTGGGTTTACAGGTGCACTCGATCTGTCATAGTAGTTTTAAATTTATTAGGCTTTGTTTGTTTGTTTGTTTGTTTTTTGTTTTGTCGAGACAGAGTTCTACCCTATGCCCTGAGCAGAGTGCAATGGCACTGTAGCTCACTGTAACCTCAGACTCGGGCTGTGGGCATCCTGCTGCCTCAGCCTCCAAAGCCGCTGGGATTACAGGTGCTGCAGCGCCCAGCTGGGTTTTTCCATTTTTTTTCCATGAGCCGGGGTCTCACTCTCGCTCAGACAAGCCTCTAACTCCTAAGCTCAAGCAATCTTCCTGCCTCAGCCTCCCACAGTGCTGAGATTACGGGCATGAGCTACCGCGCCAGGCTATTAGGCTAGTTTTGAACATATTCTCTTTTGTCCCTTCCTTCCTTCCTTCCTTCCTTCCTTCCTTCCTTCCTTCCTTCCTTCCTTCCTTCCTTCCTTCCTTTCTTCCTTTCTTTCTTTCTTTCTTTCTTTTTTTGCAGTTTTGCCTGGGGCTGGGCTTGAACCCACCATCCCCGATATATGGGGCCCGTGCCCCACTCCTTAAGTCATGGGCGCCACCCTTTTTTTTTGAGACGGTCTTACTGTGTCACCCTCGGTAGAGTGCCATGGTATCACAGTTCACAGCAACCTCAAACTCTTGGGCTTCAGCGATTCTCTTGCCTCAGGCTCCCAAGTAGCTGGGACTACAGGTGCCCACCACAACACCTGGTTACTTTTTGTTTTTAGTTGCGGTCGTCGTTTAGCTGGTCCAGACCAGGGATAGGTGGCTGGCGCCGTAACCGCTGTGCTACGGGTGCCGAGCCTGAACATTTTCGAATTGGGAGAATTAATATAAATATCTGGATCACTGTTTGTCTTAAACAAGGTAGAGTTGGCACATTCCTTCCTGGCAGAAGCTGGGCCACCGGATCTCCTGTTTGCCACAGTCCCGGCCCCTCTCTGTCGTCTCCCTGATCTGGAGGTTGAGCATCAGCTGCCATTGGTTATCTGGCTTTTCCCACTGTCTTTCTTAGAGTTGGAGAAAAGTAAAATCTGTATATCAAAAGTGGGAAACTGAAAACAAGCAATTTGCAGAGGATAGCCTTCCGCACAGCCCACTTCCTTACCTCCTGGCTTCTGTGTCCCTGTGAGTTTGGAGGCCTGTAGGGTCCCCTTTACAGTCATCTCTTATATGAAGTCCTCTGGCTGGGAGTAACTCAGAGAACTTACTCAGTAGACCACCTTAGCTTCCATCACAGGACAGAGAGAGCCTGAGGATCATTTCCCCCTAACTTTCAAATGGGGAAATGGAGGCACAGAGATGGTCAGAGATATAGTTGAGACCACCCAGCAGAAAATGCAAAGCTGGGACGAAAGAGCAACCGAGGCTGCTGTTCTCAGCTTGTAGCTCCTCCTTCCCTGCCACTTTTTCTTTCCTTCCTTCCTTCCTTCTTTCTTTCCTTCAGTGAATATTCGCCAAGCCACTGTGTCCATCCCCTATTGCTGGGTAACAACCTACCAGAACCTTAGCAGCTTGGGACAGCTGCCATTTTAAGGGCTCACTCATGGCTGCGTCCAGGGCCCTTGTGGAGCAACGTGGCCTTGCTCCTCCGTCTGGCACTTGGTGCCGGCTGTCAGCTGGAGCATCTCAGTCCCCTCCTTGTGGCCTCTCTTACCTTGTGGCATCTGCAGCAAGTTGCCTGGACTTCTTCACGTGGCTGTTGGCTTCTGAGAGGGTGAATCAGAAGCTGCAAGGTCTCTTGAGGCCAACCCTGGAAGTCACAGAGCATTGCTCTTAGCACATTCTATTGGTCAAAGCATGTCACAGGCCGGCCCAGATTCAGGGGTGGGGAGGAATGGATCCCACCTCTTCGAGGGCAGAGCGGCAGAGTCATTGCAACAGGGCATGTGGGATGGGTAGAGCTGGAGAGCTGTCTGCAGAAGCGTAAGCACCTACTATAGCCTAGGCACTATTCTAGCCTCTGGGAATAGAAAGGTAAATAAGCAGCTAACACCCGCAATGGCCAGAGTTTTCATTCTAGTAGGGGAAGACAACAGGAAACAAGATTAGAAAAGTATATGGTATGTTAGATGGCGAAACATGTTAAGGAGAAAAATGAATCAGGGCAGGAGGTCTGGGAGTGGGGAGCTGCAGGTCAGGGCAGCCTTGGGAAGAGAGATGTTTGAGCAAAAGGGCTAGAAAGAGGTGAAGGAGGATCTTCCCCAGTAAAGGACACAACGGGTTCAAAGGCCCTGGGGCAAAGATGCAGTGAGTGTGCTTGGTGGAGCATGAGCAGTAGCAGTGAGGTCAGAGAGTGATGGAGGCTGGGGAGGCCTCTGTTCGGTGTTTACTGAGTGTGGTGGAAAGGGAAGAGAATTTTTTTTAATGGATGTGTAATTCACCAAACATAAACTTCACCGTTTTAAAGTAGGTACAATTCAGTGGTGTTCAGTATATTTCCTGTGTTGTGCAGACATCACCATGATCTAATTCTAGATTTTTTTTTCACCCAAATAAGAAACCCCATAGTCATTAGCAGTTATCTCCTAACCCCCAGCCCCACCCCAATCCCAAGAGCAGAGACAGCCGCTAATCTCTTTCTGTCTCTGTGGATTTATTTGCCTCTTCTGCACATTTCATGTAAGTGGAAGTATGTTCTTCATGACTTTTTGTGTCTGGATTCTTTCATTTGGCATGTTGGGACTATCCACGTTGTGGCATGTACCAGTACTTCATTTTTATTGACAAATACTATTCCATTCTGTGGATACATTTCGTTTGTTCATACGCTGATGGACATGGGGTTCTTTTCTTTATTTTTTTCTATTATGAATAATGTACATGTTTTGGTAAAAGCATATATTTTCATTTCTTTGGGGTACATTGTTTAATCACAGGGTAACTGTGTTCCTTTTGAGGAACTACCCAACTGGGTTCCAAAGTGGCTGTACAATTTTACACGTCTACCAGGTACGAGTGAGGGTTCCACTTGTTCTGTATCTGCCCACGCTTATCACTTTCCATTTCTGTGATGGTAGCCATCCCGGTGGGTATGAAGTCGTTGAGTGGCGCATTTAGAGCAAAGCTCTGGTTTTAACAGAATCCCTCAGAAGTAATCAAAGGGGCACAGAGCCAGAGGCAAGGGAGCAGTGAACAGGCTACTGCACTAGTCCCAGCAGGAGATGACGGTGCCTTGCACCAGAGTGGTGGTGCGGTCCCATTTGGGTAAAGACATTTTGGATAATACAGAACAGAGAGGATTTGCTGGCTGGGATGGGAGGCTGGATGAGATGGGAAGTGAGAGACAAAGAACAGTCAAGGCCGGGCACGGTGACTCACACCTGTAATCCTAGCACTCTGGGAGGCCAAGGTGGGTGGATTGCCTCAGCTTGGAAGTTCAAGACTAGCCTGAGGAAGAGCAAAACCCCATCTCTAAAAATAGCTGGGCATTGTGGGGAGCGCCTGTAGTCCCAGCTATTTGGGAGACTGAGGCAAGGGAATCACTTGAACCCAAGAGTTTGAGGTTGCTGTGAGCTATGATGCCATGGCACTCTACCAAGGGTGACAAAGCAAGACTCTCTCCAAAAAAAGAAAAAGAAAAAGAAAGAATAAGGAAAAACGGTCAAGTATGCTCTGAAGTATTTGGCCTCAGGAACTGCACATTGGAGTTTCCATTTGTTGAGCTGGGAAGGATCATGGGTGGAAAATCTTCCTGTGTTTTCTTGCGCCATCACTCGGCGGACAGGGTCAGCCCCTCATCGGGTTTCTGACATGCCCCACTGGGAAGCTTGGACTGGCAGTTTGGGACAAAGGGAGAAGTAGGGGAAACCGGCAACAGCCATGATTTACCACGTGCTTAAGTAAAAAGTGCACTCTCCGTCTCCACCGGTCGTTCCCTGAATGTCACTAAAAGTGAGCCTTTTACCTTCTTCCCCTCACGGTGGAGCAATTTATGCCCAGGGAGTTGCAAAGAACAGCAAGGTCCTTCATTTTGCTCACGGGCTGGTTAAAAAAGCACGTGGGCTGCAGCCTGCGGTACTCTCATTTCTGAGGCCACTTAGGGGATTATCTTGAGAGAAAATTGTCCTATGAACAATCTGTGGACGTGGTGGGCTGGCAAATCCTGAGCGCCTTCCCGTTGGTTGGGAATGTCTTGGTCTTGTTTCTCCCTTAGCTGACTGAACTGAACGTTGGCAAATGCATTTTTTGTTCCTTCCTGCTTTGGGCTCCACCCTAGTACCAGAGGGTGAATGGGGGAGAGAGCGACTGTAGCTGACAGGCAGCAATAAAGGGGACACATTCCTCCCCTCCTCCAAAGAGCATCCTGGCAGTCACAAACATCAGTTCTGGAGTCACATTGCTCAAGGTCAAATTCTGGCTTCAATATTTATTAGCTGTGTGACCTTGAGCAAGTGACTTAATGTCTCTGATCCTCTGTTTCTCAATCCATAAAAAGAAGAAATAGTGGCATCAATTGTATAGGGTTTTTGTGAGACTCTAGTGAGCGAATCCATTTGTAGTGATTAACCATTATTTTTTTTTTAGGGACAGAATCTCATCTGTCACCCTCAGTAGAGTGCTGTGACGTCACAGTTTACAGCAACCTCCAGCTCTTGGACTTAGGCGGTTCTCTTGCCTCAACCTCCCGAGTATCTGGGGCTACCGACACTCACCACAATGCCTGGCTATTTTTTTTTTTTTTAACTGCAGTTTGGCCAGGGCTGGGTTCGAACCTACCACCCTCGGTATATGGGGCTGGCGCCCTACTCACTGAGCCACAGGCACCGCCCGATTAGCCATTGTTTTTATTATCTAGTGAGAGGGGTATGCAGAGCAGCCCTTTCTCATGTACCTATTGCGTGTCAGCACTGTGGTAAATGATTCAGTCATGTTTATCACGTGGGCTTTACCTTCTGCCCACCATGCCACGTGGGTATGATGGCTGCTGTCACAGGTAAGCCAGCAGAAGTGAAACGCAGAAGTGAAGCTGTTGGGTTAAGGTTGCACAACTGGCAGAGGGGAAGATGGGATTTTGAACCCAGGATTGCCATGAACATGCTGTGTCCTTCTGAACGTGTCAATGTGGGCTGAGATGTGCTTCCTACAGAGAGCTTCAGACACGCCTTGGGGTACAGGCTTTGCTTTCCTGAACATATCTGTGCCTGGACTGGGGTCTGGGATATCTACACCATGTTCCTGGGGATTCTCTGTCACCCCTCAGCACCCCCCTTTCTTTTTTTTTTTTTTTTTTTTTTTTTTTGTGGTTTTGGCCGGGGCCAGGCTTGAACTCGCCACCTCTCCGGCGCCCTACTTCTTGAACCACAGGTGCTGCCCCAGCACCCCTTTCTTCTCTCTTATTTTCCTCTGGGTCAGAAGGAGCAAGCGACTTCCCCCGTCTCCCACCTCCATGACCTCTTGGCTCCATCTTTCTCCCTTAGTACCATAATGACATTTTTTAAACCACCATTTTACTTTTGGGAGGTGTGGGGTCTTTTTTCATGGTTCTTAGTTTCCCTCCACCATCCCCTGTTGAGGTGCAGAAATAGTCCCAGCTGTGAGATGAAGGTTCCAGAGTTTAAAATTGCTACTTGGTGCTATTTATTCTCCAGCCTGAAAGATGTTTTTTTTTGTGTGTGTGTGTGTGTGTGTGTGTGTGTAGTCATTAATTTTGTGGCGGTAGCGACAGCTCACACTGGAAGCAGCAGGCACTGTATAAACATTTCTCTGGGGACAAGTGGGTGGTGAGGGAGCCTTCAGGTGTGGAGGGGCGAGGACAAGGCCTGCCCAGAAATGCTGGCCACCCCTCCCCGAAGCAGAACCATATGGTCTGGTGAGCCAGAGAAAGTGGTTCATGTTCTCGGTGAACTTTCTTCCTGAATGCCTGGTAATTAATTACAAAAGCAACACCAAAAACATGTATATTATCAGGCATGAAAGTAGTGTGTACTTGAGAGGAAAGGCTCAAACTGATATTTATACAAATGAATACAGCAGGGCTTTCACCCGGGAAGGCCCTCTCAATATTCATGACTGGCTTAGCCTGGGAAGTGTTAAAGATTTTTTGTTGAATATGTGCCAATATTTAAATATGGGGACATTTCCCATCAAATTAGAATTTCTGACTTCTCTTGATAAGTGGAAAGATCTAACAGGCCTGGGCTGGTGTTTCTTGGTGGTGACGACTGGCTGGCGGCTCTAGAACAGGACAAGCACCTCTCAGATGACCATAAGCTCCAGTGACCTGTTTAACTCATTTATGTCACTGCCTGGCCTGGTCTTGTGAGTGTTGGAGCCGTCACATAATATAAAGCATTGAAGTTCTCCTTGTTGGAGCCCATTCCCTATTTACTCCCCAGGGCTAAAAGCATTATTAATAGGATTTCTTTATTGTTTTTTTGTTGTTGTTTTAATTTTTTTTTGAGACAGAGTCTCACTTTGTCACCCCCAGTAGTGTGCTGTGGCATCATAGCTCACGGGAACATCAAACTCTTGGGCTCAAGTGATTCTCTTGTCTCAGTCTCCCAAATAGCTGGGACTCTAGGCACCGGCCACATTGTCCAGCTATTTTTAGAGACAGGGTCTTGCTCTTGCTCAGGTTGATCTCAAACTCGTTAGCTCAGGTGATCTGCTCTCCTTGGCCTCCCAGAGTGCTAGGATTACACGCGTGAGCCATTGTGCCAAACCTATTAATAGGGTTTCCAAAGAAACTATAGGATGTCCAATTAAATTTGAATTTTAAACAACATATAATTTTTTTTTATCTTTTACAACATATAATTTTTTAGTATAAGTGTGTCTGACCAGGCATGGTGGCTCACACTTATAATCCTAGCTATTTGGGAGGCTGAGGTGAGAGGATTACTTGAGCCCAGGAATTTGAGACTGGTCTAGCCAACAGGGTGAGAACCTCCATCACTTAAAAATTAAAACAACAAATGCATGTCCCTAACTATTAACAATTAGGCACATATAATTCCAGGCCTTTCTCTGTTTGGGGTTTTTGTTGTTGTTGTTGTTGTTTGTCTTTTTCTGTTTGCAACAGAGTCTCATTTTGTCACCTTTGGTAGAATGTCATGGCATCACAGCTCACAGTAACCTCAAACTCTTGGGCTCTAGTGATTCTCTTGCCTCAGCCTCCCAAGTAGCTGGAACTATAAGCTTCTGCCACAATACTTGGCTAGTTTTGGAAATGGGGTCTCACTCTTGCTCAGGCCGGTCTTGAACTCCTGAGCTCTGATGTTCCACCCACCTTGGCCTTCCAGAGTGCTGGGATTACAGGCATGAGGCACTATGCCTGCCCGACCTTTCTCTGTTAACTGTGTCTATTTTTTGTGTGGTTAGGAAGATAGATTTGTATCCAACACCTTCTGCGCCCTTCTTTTCCTCTCTGGCTGTTCAGGGGTCATGTAGCAGAGTTTATCAAAGTGGGTGCTGAGGCCTTGACCTCCAGCCTACGTTAGAATACCATACCGGCCCCATCACTGTTCAGCTGTGTGACTTGTTAGCAGGTTACTTTGCCTCTCTGAACCTCACCTATGCAGTGGGGAGGATAAGGGTAGCTTGGTTATTTCCAGTTAGCATTAATCCATCTCTCTTTTGAGAACCACAGAGTAGGTCGTCTGCATTGGCGTTAACCAGCCCTCCATTGCTGGGCGTCAGGACCGCTGCCAGTTTCTTGCTATTTCAAACCAGGCTATGGAAAGGGGTCTAGAAGGAACTGGGCACATAATCCTAAAACATAGTTTGCTTAAAAAAAAAATAAAGAAATGAAGGGTGTTTGTCTCCCTGGAAACCACTTTCTAATCTCCAGGATATTGTCTCTTTTTCAGGCGAAGGAGGTGGAGGAGACCATCGAGGGGATGCTCTTGAGGCTGGAAGAATTTTGCAGCCTGACTGACATGGTGAGTGTCTGCCTGGGAGGCGTGGACGAGGCCCAGGTCCGACGTCAGGGCCTGATAGAGTTTTCTGGGGAAGCCATTTTGGTGGTGATTTAGCAACCAAAAGAAATGGGGAGGCGGCCAGCAGTGAGAGGAAGCCACACACACTCTCTCTCTCTCGCACACACGCTCTCTCTCTCTCACACTCTGTCTCTACCCTTCCTCTCTCTCACACACGCACTTGCTCTCAACCCCAAGTGCTTCCTGAGGCAGCCATCTTGATGTCCTCCTTCCCCAGAGATGGTTTTTATTCCGCAGAGGAGCCGCAGTGGGCCACAAGGTGGCACTCTCGGGCACCGATGCGGGGAGCCGCGCAGTGGGGATGCTAAGACTATATTTAACTTTCCTCCTCTCTGCACTGTTCGCTGTGCAAACATGGAGACAGCCAGGAAATGGCTTCAGGCCTGCGAGGCCTAGGAGGAGCCTCCTGCCCCGGCCACAGCCCATGACCGGGTTGGGCATGGAGTTCCTTCTGGAATCCTTCTGTTCCCTCAGCTTTTGCCTCCTACCCTGTTGTGTTGGTTCAAATCCCCTGGGCTGGGTGTGGAAGAAGATGGATGAAGATAAAGTCTCAACTCCAAATTCTCTAAGAAGTCACCTCTAGATCTTCTTGTCCGCCGGGTAGTTGCCAGCCAGGTGTGGAGCCCCTACCCGCAGTGATGACATTTTCTAGAAGTTTCCAAGCTTATTAAAGGCAAACCAGTAACCCGGGTTTGAGGCTTCTGGCAGGAGGCCCAAAGGGCAGAGCTGTCCTCAGCGGCCAGGCCCTGCCTCTCCCGAGGGCAGAAGCAGCCTGCCCACCAAGGCCCAGGGGTGTGGATTTATCCCCCTGGGAAGGGCGGTGTTTGTGAGAGTCCAAGTGAGTCGCAGTGACAACAGCCCCAGATGTTTATGGAGCACCTACCTTGTGTCAGGCTCTGTGCAAAACAGCACAACATCGCAGCTCTGTGTTGTCCCCATATATTCAGCAGACATTTAAGAGGCTGCCCTGGGCCAGGTTCCGTGGTCCCAGCAATGAATGAGATAGAAAGATTCCCGAGAAGACCCATATGTTTTTTCCTCTTTTTAAAGTTCAGCTGTGGGTCCAGGTGAGAGCTAGGCTACAAGATGGGCTTTTAATGGCCTGGATGGTCCTTTCCTTGTCACCAAACATCGGATGGCTTCTCACAAAGGGGCCACATGATGAGCTGGAGGCTGCAGGGAGCTTGATTGGTTTCCATCCTCATTGCGCCCCAGTTTACTGGGAGAGAACAATCTGGGTACCAGTCACTGGTTGGGTTGTGAAGATATGTTCCAGGTGCAAAGGGATCCTAGAGCACAGGTGTTAAATCCTGCCTGGGAGCTTGGGAAGGCTTCGCAGAATGGGTGAAGAAATGGTGGTGCCTGTGGCTCAAAGGAGTAGGGCGCCAGCCCCATATGCCAGAGGTGGTGGGTTCAAACCCAGCCCCAGCCAGAAACTGCAAAAAAAAAAAAAAAAAAAAAAAGAATGGGTGAAGAAAGAAATAGAAAGAATCTGAGAGATGGGATGAAAAGGTGTCCAGGCCATGCAAAGGCAGGGAGGAAGCCAGGGACATGGGGTGGCTGTCGCAGCGTGGAGATCACTGGCCATAAGCAGGGAAGGCAAGTCTGTGTGGACAGTTGCTCCAAGGACACTTTTGTTCCCAAGTCCCACCTCCTCATCCCCATGGGCATTTTGTGCAAAGAGACCCTCTGTCCAGCCTGGGAAGAGAACTCAGAAGGTGGAGAGAGACTCATTCCACTCATCCCTGGAAAACCATCCCGGCTTCCCTGGCAGGTAATATATGTCTGTGTCCCAGGATTGTAGGTGGCATCGGGAAGGTCTTCCTAACTTGGAGCCTGGAGATGCTCTCTGCAAAGATTTTAGTTCAAGGCCTTGCACGGATGACCCACGGGCCCAATCCTGTCTATAGATATTTTGATGTTTCTGGGGGAAGAAAGAAAAAAACAAGCATTAGCTGCTGACATTTTTAGAATTTCATGTAAAAATAAATAAATAAATAAAAATCTGGATTTCTGGCTTCTCTCAGAAAAGCAAAGATCTGGCTCCCTGCGGTGCTTCTTCCTACCTGGTAAGCATCGCCAAGTCACCTGGCACAGTGACTGCCCGCTGTGCATAGCAAGGGTACCCTCCTGCTCCTCAGAGTTCCAGCTGTTCCCTGGGGAGCCTCCCTGACTCCACAGCCACCATGTGCTCATATGTTTTTGATAGATTATATTTCCCTGTACTTTTGACCTTACTGAAAGTGGGAAAATAAAGCCAGACTAAGAGGGTCCCACATTCCAAGAAGTGGAATGTGTCCTTGTAGAAGCAGAGACTTTTTCCAGTGTCTGCACTAATACAATGGACCCAGCATGCCCTACAAATGCATGATGCTTTGGGGGCCCCTGTAGGCGCTGGGTTGGTGGCACCTTTCAGCTGTGCTCTGTGCTGATGCCGTTTATGTTATACGAATCCTCTGGACCCTAACAGTTGGCGCTTGGCTTGTCGGGTATGCCTGTGCCCTTGTGTTGTGAGGCTCCGTGGCTGCAGAGAGAGGTTTCTGGTTAGCAGTCCTAGCTTGGCACCTCCTCTTCTCTTTAGAGCTATAGGTAGGGATGAGTGGGGAACTCCAGGGGGCAGGCGATGTCACAGCATGGACCGCTGCCTCCCAGGCCCATGCCTCAGCCTTCAGAAACATCGTTTGATCAATTTAGCAGTCTGAGAGAAGCCAGACACTATGCTCATGATTTAGACAGAAGCTACTTCCTTTCTGATAAAATCAGCCTATTAGAAATCAAAGTCCAGCTTCCTGTCTGATGTATTAATTCTTCCACCAGCCTGTCCTTGATCATTCTCTGTGACTGAAATTCACGACTCTGTGCTGGGACCTGTTTTGACCTTCGATATAAGGCCAATGGTTGGCACTTCAAGCTCTCACTGTGGGCCTGGCCTCGGGGACATCATATTGCCTCTCTGAACCTTTATCTTCTCCTCCATAAAATGCAGATAATGGTTCTTATTATCTATTGCTGCATTAGACTACCCTGAAACTTAGTGGCGTCAAACAGTTTATGCTGTGGGCTTGAGCAGAGTGAAGAGGGGATAGCTGTGTGTGCCACATGTCACCTGCTGGGGTGGGGATTTCCAGTGACCTCTTCATCCCTTGCCCGGCACCTGGGCCAGGATGGCTGGTCTAGCTGGGGACTGGTTGACATGACTCTCCTCCATGCAGCCTCCTAACATGGCTGGCTTGGGCTTCCTCATAGCATGGCCGAATGGCCTCCCTGCAGCAGTCGTTCCAAAGGCAGGAAGTAGAAGCTGCTAAGTCTCCTGCAGCCTGTTTTGGAATTTGACACAGTGGCATTCTGTTATAGTGTATTGGTCAAAGCAGTCACAGAACCTCCCCTTAATCAAGGGGAGAGGATATAGGAGGAACATAGGGAATTTGTGGCCATCTCTAACCCACTACAAATAGTATCCATCTCTAAAGAGTTATTATGAGAAATAGCTGAGGCAGGGGGGGTGTTTTCCGCCCACTAGAATAGCTAGAATTGAAAACCACCAAAATACCAAGTCTCAACTGAAACGCTCATCTTTTGCTGGTAGAAATGCAAAAGGACACAGATGCTTTAAAACCATTTAGCAGTTTCTTATAAAGTTAAACATGTATTAATACTTAACCCATATCCCAGCAATTCCATAATAATCCTAGATCATTACTAAAGAGAAATAAAAACAAGTGTCTACACAAAGACTCATTCTCAAGTGTTTGTACCAACCTCGTTCCAAATACCTCATACTGGAAACAGCCCAGATGTCACCAGCAGTAGAATAGGTGAATAGGTTGTTGTTTGTTCATATC
>CAUYPK010109221.1:0-11349 GCA_963574355.1 Loris lydekkerianus
GCTGGTTAAGAAATGTCAAAACAGGCTCAGCCCCTGTAGCACAGTTGTTACGGTACTGGCCACATGCTGTGAGGTTGGCAGGTTCAAACCTGGCCCAGGCCAGCTAAAACAACAATGACAACTGCAACAACAACAACAACAAATAGTCAGGTGCTTTGGTGGGTACCTGTGGAGGCTGGGGCAAAAGAATTGCTTAAATCCAAGAGTTTGAGGTTGCTGTGAGCTGTGACGCTAACAGCACTCTATTGAGGGTGACATAATGAGACTCTGTCTCAAAAAAAAAAGGTCAAAAAATGACAAATGATAAAATTAATGGAGGAAAGTAAGTGGTATTGAATCACACTACAGTTTAATGTTTGAATTTATGTGATTGCTCATAAGCTAAAGTGTACTTGAAGCAACATGAAATCCTGATCCCAGTGAAGGTCAATGCCTGCATCTAAACCACACTTAAAATTTAAGAAGGTATTTGCATGTGACAATTATTTTATTGAGTTTCTTCACATCTAAAACATTTAGCAATTCAACTGCTACTTTAAAAGGTTTATTATGCGAGTATAGTTGATAGTTTGTCCCAGAAACTGATAAAAATCACATCATACCTCTTTCCATATAGTTCTGGAGCACCACCTGTCAGCTGAGAAAGATAATGACACGTGGCATAGATTAGGTACAAAATTTTTACCTACCCCTCAATCTAAAGTATTCTTGAAATTTTCCACATTGGTAAGTAGGAAAAATAACTTTTTGGAAGAGTTTAGAATTGTCATTCCCATTTGTAATACTTTTTCTCTGTGCACAAGATTTTGAGGTATGTCAATGTTAATCAGCAAGTGGACACTATTGGCATATCTCAATGAAAATGATGCCATGTACAGATTTTTTCTGATTCCTCAACTATCTAAATAAATATATAAAAACCACAATACAGGGAAAGCATTTGATAATCACAATTTACTATCTTCTAGGTGACAAATTCTGTTTGATATTTGTGTGTAGATCTTGAAGATTCTGATCTACAATGCAGAAATTTTTCCAAAAATACATTCAATCATACATTATATTACTTGTGTCCTATGTTGAAAAGTTTAAATGCCTATAAAGTGAAACATAAAAAGTTATATCATGAATTTGATTAAAAACCATTTTCTCTTCAAGGCACTTTAAAAAACAATAAGGATGAAAAGGACAGAAGATTTGAGTTTGCCAGGTAAACATAAATCTTTGGAACAAAAATGTCTCTCTAAGCTCTTTTATTTAATACCAAAACTATAAAAACAGAATATGAAGGAAAAATGATTTGAGAAAACTATCCCTATGAGAGAGCCCAATTGTTCCCAAATCGTCTCCTTACAGGGCTGATGCCAGTCTATGTACATAAGAATTCTGCAAACCGCTATAGTATCACCTGAATATATATGTAGGACACACTACACTCAAGTTCAAATTCTGAGAAAGACCAGCGTCTGTTCATATTTAATACTGAGTACCTCGCTGATACTGTTTTGCATACATTATCTCATTTAATACTTCTAACTATGGCATTGACCTTAGTATATGTATTAATTTCCCCTTTTATGTGTGAAAATTGAAGCATAAAAAGATTAATTTACCCGTAGTCACATGATTAAGATTCAAATCTACACTGTTCAATTCTCAAGTCCCTTTATTTTTACCTCTACTTTATTCTTTGCAATATTTTGCTTGACATTAAAAAAAAAAAAAAAATTACCAGAATGGTTAACTCTATTTGAAATATCATAAATGTACTAAAACTTTAATGGGAAAATAGAAAAGTGCATATATTCTTAATATACTTGATCCTGTTTCCAAGTTTGGTACATCTTCCAATACTGTACATATATATGGTTATTAATAATTATTATGAACAACAAAGAAAATATAATAATTATTGGTGGCCTAAAATAGTTAAATTTGCCTATGCTGTCAGCATACTACTTAGGGGTTTTACTTTACTTTCATATGTAAAATGCTGATATTTGGACCATGTGACATTCATAGTTAGGATCTTGGGCCCTGTCAATCAGCTACCTGCACAGGTGTATTCCAGTCAGCAGGTTATTGAATTTCTCTTAGCTTCTGTTTCCTTGTCTGGAAAATGAGGACAGTAGTTTCTGTGTTGTTAAGATCGGGTTATCCTATCAAAAGTGCTTAGTGTGCTTCTTGACATAGCAAGCCTTTAATAAATATTAGATATTGTGACTTCTGGGCTTTTGCTGATAAAAATTAATGCATTGTTTATAGAAGTTTATGCCAATTAAAATAATAAAAGCACATTAAATTGTGAAAAGAGGTGAGGATGATGTTGAATAGCTAGAGTTGGCTACACGGTGGCACATCCTGGTGGAGATACTCACCAGGCAATAGATACAGCAAGGATGAGAGCTCTGTAAAAGGGTAAGAGCTGCAGATAATACACAGAGGTCAAAGGTGGGCCTCTAGAACTAAGACACAGAGGTAATGAAGACAACCAAGGCCAGGTAGACTCTTGGGACAGACTTATTTTTTGTTGAGTGAACTATCTTCACTCATTGCCTCTTTAAAGACAATGAAAATCTAATTGTAATGTATACCCAGTAACAGCCTAGTGGATTGTTATGATAGTGTCTCTGTTGAGAAGTGGCTGTATGACGTGGCCCATTATGGAATTCTGAGTCTCAGTTTCCTCATCTCTGAGAGGGTGTTTATGCCACCTACTGTGCAGGTTTTAGGAGGCACAGTCACAGAGGTTGTCACAGAGGAGGCATTGGATATAGACTGCAGATGGGGAAGAGAGATGCTGGATCAGAAAGACTAAGGCAGAGGTGCTGTGTTAAGAAATCCAGTCCTCATACAGGGGAACTTATAATTATGTTAAAAGAATGGCCACAAAAGAAAAAAAAAAAAAAAAAAAAGCAAAACATTTTATTTAGAGTATATTACAACACAGATTCAAAAGCTGTAGTAAATGATATTGAAACATTGAAGGCTCTCAAGTAAAATATTTCCAATCCTAATAAAAGGCTACTTTATTAGCAATTAAGTCAGACACGCATGTGTAACTTTCTCTTTTTATCTCCTTTTGATTTCCAGTTCCCTTACGAAAGTATTCTTCTTTTCCTATTGTATCATATGTCTCAACACTTTCCCATCCATCCACAGCTGTAGGCCCAGTTTTTGAACTTCTGCTGCACCTATGTCTGCACCTTCTTGTATATTTTTTCTCCAGTTTAGTCAGATCCAGTCTTATAAAAACCTGCTAGCAGAAACCCAGGAGCAAAATAAAGTATAATACATTTTAAGTTATATTATATGTATAATACATATAATACATATGCTTATGTTTTGTTTTTACTTTTGTCTTTATCCTCAGGTGTCTATATATGTGCGTGTGTGTGTGTGAGTGTATTTTATATATATATATATATATATATATATATATATATATTTTTTTTTTTGTTTTTTTTTTTTTTTTTTGCCAAGGCTGGGTTTGAACCTGCCACCTCTGGCATATGGGGCTGGCGCCCTACTCCTTTGAGCTACATATAATTTTTTTTTTAAGAGATGAGATCTACTCAGTCACTCAGACAGGAGTGCAAAAGAGTGGGCAGTGCTCAATGCAACCTTGAACTTCTGGCTCAAGCAATCCTCTTGCCTCAGTCTCCCAAATATCTGGGACTACAGGTGTGCACCACCATGTCCAGCTAAATTTTTTTAGAGATGGGGTCTTGCAATATTGCCCAGGCCTCACCCCTCAACTCTCAAGCCCCTAGCCTCAACCACTTCTCCCACCTCAGCTTCTCAAGTCACTATGATTACAAATATGAGCCATTGTGCTCACTACTGTTTTAATCAAGAATGATTAATTGTTGGTAGGATTTGGATCAGAATAGTGAATATCGAACATCTAAAATGTATGAAGAATGTTGAGAAAAATGAGAGCAAAATATTTGATATTTAAGAAAGGCAATCTTTTAAAAATCCTTCATAAATCTACCAATCTCGGAGTTGCAGGTGAGATAGAATCCAAAGGGCAAGAATCCCAGCCACAGAGACTTGACGTTTGGATTTCACCTCCCCTGTTTGTTGGGAGCTGGGAAAGGACATTTGGGCACAGAGTCCTTGAGACAAATACTCAGAAGTCACTGAGCCCAATCCCCACCCCCAACATGCTGACCAGTTGTCCCTCAGCTGCCTCATTTATTCCTTATCGTCACAGAAGAGGTGAGATCAGAGCTTCCCACCCCATATATGAAGGAACTCTCTACCCCCTGGAAAGACCAGTCCAACTTTGGGAAGCTCTATGAGAAACTCCTTGATGGTGTTTAACTGAAATCTGATACTCTGCAATTTCAAACAGCTGTTAATGTTTCTGCTCTCCAAGGCTACACAGAACCGTGCTAATCCCTCTTCTATGTAACAGCACTGCAGCTATTGAAGACAGTTATCATATCCCCTTCCCAAGACCTCTTTTTTCCATTCCTGACATCTCCTTATGTCTTTAGTCATACACTCCAAATGAAATAGTATGCCAATATTCTGTTGTATGAAATTTTTTAAACACACATTCAAAGCTAAGTAACCAAAAGCATCATAATCAAGCGGATATTCACAATTTATACCACAGTATATTTTAACTTTGTAAAAAAAAGTTTTAAGTTGAACCTTTAAGAACTTCTTAAGTTCTCCTTACAAGCCATAATTTAAAAAACTAGGTGTAGTGACCTCAAGGGATAGTCCCACATGTAGTACACACACCTGGAATAGCTAATACCTTGCCAGATAACTATTCCCTCTGATTAATAACATGAGCATGTAATAGAGTTATTCCACACACATGATGGCCATCACAAATTCAAATGGTTGCAAGTATTTAGCAACCCAAATTATACACGCAGAAGACAAATCAGCACCTATACTTACTCTCAGGAAAATTCATGCATCCGCTCTGTTTGGGTCCTTCAGCCTGCCTGACTCAAGTGATTTGCTCCTAGGCTAATTCAATCTGTTGACCAACATTCTGTCTATCATGTTTAAGTCATTTCTTTTTTAACATCATCATATAAAATAGACATTTATGCAGTGATACACTTACCTGAGAAATATGCATTCCTCAGACTAGCTAATGCTTAATTGTGGCAAAGGTACTTTAACCCTATTCATATTCATGTATCTAGTATTTTAAAATGCAGACAGAGAAATTTTCATATGTAGGGAATATTCAAAATATTTAAGAACTGTCAAGGCATAAGCACATCAGAACAGATTGTAGCATATGCCAGAGGAGCGATCTGAAGGTCTGCTGTTGTGTCAGATATTGACTCTTTAGTTGTCTGATTGGGATCAAAGGAAGGACTTCCAGGGAAGGAACTTACTGGGAAACCCAGCAAGATAAAAATGTACTTCAATATTTTAACAATTAGTGAAATTGTAAGGAACATACTGGTTGAATATTAATCCTTGTGACAGAATATACTCTATTTATTGTATCCTTCAAAAAAGTTTAGGGATTTTAAAAATACAAAACAAGTTCCCATACTTTCCGTAAAAATCAAAAGTAAACTGAAGGTTTTTTGTTTGTTTTTTTTTCCAGATATTTGAGTAGGAAGCATTTGAAAGCACTTGATGATGACTTGCTATAAAATCAAAGATGTCCTCAAGTTTAAAGTCTTCATGTGCTATATCAGCACATACACAATTACTACATCCCTTAATCAAGAGTGAAGCTATCTGAAGAGAATTAACCTTGAAATAACCACTGGAAATATGATGAGATAAACAATTCATGAATATGAGAATTATGCTCTGCACTGAGCTTGATTACGGGGAAGGTAGTCTTGAGCCATAACAAAGCTCTAGCAGATACAGAAATAACATTACAACTTTTTGGATATCCTATGATTCACGGTGTTGGAAAAGACTGTTAGGAATGCATCCTGAGATATTTCCAAATATGGAAATTATTGTTCAGATCCCTGGCTTTCTCCATAATCAACATTTCCATGAAGTGTTCCATGTTTTGTTTCTATTTTCTCACAGAAGTTGGCCTCATTAAGAAATTTCACTGACGTTTATTTTGTTTGAAGATAGCACTTTTTCACAGAGGCCCAGGCTTGAGGCTTTGTTTGTTTGCTTTGTTTTTCTTTTAAGCCACTTGCTGGTGGTTACAGTGGATTCTGTTCTGTCGGCACATATGGCAGACAATGACTGGCTCCAAAATATAATATGAGTCTAACCATCTACCAGATTCCAATCACAAAATGATCATAAAATAATGGGATTTCTGACTCACTCACACGTAGTAAAAATTTCTGAATATCAAAAGCCCATCACATGTGTCCTTGAACAAAGATATTTTGGATATTTTGACATACAGGTGTTTTATTTTCTGCAGACCTGGAACAATTGAAATGTTTTTGGTTTTCCTTTTTCTTTTTTCTCATTAACAAAACAGCCTTCATAGTGCTCATCCTGCCAGTAAGAAATATGGCACTTACAGAAATTTATTTTTATATAGCCTATAAATATTGAGTGAAAGCTGTTAAACTGTGGGAGACAAACTTCATCTGTACCTTTCAAAGAGTGGCTGAGTCAGTTTGTAGGAGTGAAATAGGATGTTATCAGATCTAAATTTGCTAAACAAAATTAGCTGCCTGCCATTCTGCTTGTCTTATCTTTTTCTCTGGCTCCTGGTGTGCTAATTCTGGCCACAAGTAATATAGTAAGCACAGAAAAAATAATGAATGCCCCTTTCACCAACAACTGCATAAAATGTTTTGTCTATTTCAATTTATCTTAAAGCTTTTTATACTTTCAATTTCTCTCCTGTACTTAAAAGAAAGAAAAGAAAAATGCCACTAAAGAATTGTATCTGAATACCAATCACTTCAGTTCCCATTAATTCCGAGTACATTTTTAGAGGTTTTGATATACCACCAGGGACAATGGGCTGCTAAATTTCAAGTTAACAACTGGGAAATATTATTAACTGTTCAGCTGATATTTTTACACAGTAAAAATGTGACTTGAAATACTGATCCTTTTATTGTTTCTTAAATATGTTAACATATTAGTTAAAAATATTACCAAAGATCTGTACCCTCTAACTATTGATTTTAATTTAGATGCACTGTTCATTCATTGCTGATAATAATGTCTATTATAGTTGAAATGTTCACATTTAACCTCGCCTGAGGGTCAGAGTGAAAGACAGACCTTTATCCATGATAAGTAAAAAATGACTAAACATCCAGTGAGCTATATTTCAAGGGATAGGACCTTAATGTAGTTTTTATATACCAAAACTGGCACAATTCTTTTGAAATATATCCTACCATTATAAACTACAGTTGTGTAAGAGACAATTACATGACCCATTTTACAAATATGATGTCAAGAAAAAAATATACACACACAGGCACCTGGATTATGCATGCTCATACTTAGAGAGAAAATATTCTGAAAGTTATCTCTGTATGAGTACATTAGTCCCGCCAAACGTCTACTGAAGTGCTTTACAATATGATTTTACACCATATAAAATTTTTCTTCTTGAAGTAATACATTCTCCCACATTGATAATAAATACACACTAACTACATGCACTAAAAAAACAAACCAAAACAAAAAACCAAGGAATTGTGTAATGACACCCAAAATTCACAGATAAAAGAGGGGTATGTTACTTCCTAATGTGCATAAATTTCAAATACAGGCAGATTTATCAAAAAGTTTTGAAAAAGCCTTCAGCTTCAGAACCCCTCTGTCGCCCTGGTGCTTCCCAGGCCCTCTACTTAATTTGTATTTCTATTTTTATATTGTTTTTAAACAGTTCCTCAAACTGCATAAATTCAGGTCCCCAAATTTCACATATGCCCCAGATTTGAAGTTTTCTCAAGAAGATAAAAACTTGGATGATGGTTTCCTCAACATACAACATACAAAGAAAGAAATCTAGAGAGTAGAATAAAGGAGGGAACCGCACAGGGACCTACAGCAGGGCTCCTTAACATGAATTTACCAGGCAAGTTTCTTCATGTGGCTATAAGGAAGGCAAAAGGAGATGCTGACGTGAGGGAGAAGGATCTGGAGTGCTAAGCATCCCTTTCTGGCTCCGTAGGCAGACAGAGTGGAGGGTCCAGGCCTTTGAGAGGCAGCACCAGCTTCTGTTGCTGTGAGGAAGCTGTGCAAGAGGCTGAGAGGCAGAAGCAGAGAGTAACCGGCCCTCAGGATCAGGCAGACATGGAGCTGTCTCAGACTAACGCATCAGCCAAACTTCACCTTGTATATTACATTATATTTCCTCTACAATGCTGGAACAATAATCCTTAACTCAAAATTTCTTCTCTTAAAGTAAAAAGATGAGGAAAGTTCTAAAAAAAATCTTCAGACAGAGTTTCTAATGTCTCCATTCCCAAATCTCTCATTAATAGATTGCTCTGCAGACTGGTGATTTTGAAAGTAGCATTAACTCTTTTAGGGAATTATAAATTAAGGTACAATTAGTGCACCCTAGTGGCCTAGAAAGGTTGACGGTTTCTTTGAATCCAGTAACCAGAGAAGAAATGTCTAGAAGAGCATTTTCCCAGGGTAGACTCTGACTCTGTAAATACTATAATCATTTCACCAATTTTGAGAATGCAGAGTGAATCACTTAAAAGAGCAGCTAAGAGAATCCCCGTCACCTCTCAGTTCAGTTATACTGCAAGTGCTTCCTTTACAGGATCCCTTTAAAATGCTAAGCATATGTCTAGTTGTCTATTTTAAGACACTGAGAAATCTTGGCTATAACAAAGTTGTATTATCACATATATCTAGGAATAGAAAATGCCAGATTCTGTCTGAAACCCTTTTTCATGAAATACTTATTAGCATTTCTCTGGAGGCAAATATTCCTCCCAAGAGTTTGCAAAATCACTTAAAAACATATTTTCTATATTGTGTTTTATTGGCCTCGTCTATCCTTCTTTAAAGGAAGGGAAAAGTTGTCATCTTGGGCTTTTTATATCTCCTCCTCAGTTTCTAATATGGTTCTGAAATACACTGGTGGGCTATCGCAAGCTTATTGCTTAAATTGATTAAAAATTTTAAATAAGAGATAAGTAAGAAATAGAAATACAATAGCCAGAACACATAAAAATAATGCACTATGAAATATTTACATGTTTAAGAATGGTATTCACACATATTTAACTTGCCAAAAATAAAACCAAAAGAAATATTTTGCACCCTATTATGGGAAGAATCTAAAAATGAGCATTGGGATAAATGATAGTCTTAGAAACACCCATTTGGAGAAACACCCTAGGACGTTCAAGAACACACCAAAGGAACTGCCAGGGTAAACATGTCTAATATCTATTATTAAGAATTCTATAATTATGTTTTTAGAACAACTTATTTTGTGCTCTATGGTTTAATTACAAATAATAACCAGCCATGAATGCACTTAAAATTGCTCCAGCAAATTTATGTCATTCTTTTATTAAAATATATATATATTTTTAAAGAGTGCACCACATATAAGGAACCATATTAGTCTCTGCAGGGGATAAAAATTCTCTCACTTATAAAATTAAAACCATTGGTTGGTTTAGATTAAATGCCAGATAAGTGATATTGATAAGGACCATAGGCTAAGGTAGTCAGTGAAGGAAGATGAAATGGAGTGGTATAATTGAAAGTAAAACTTAAATGATTTGAGAGTTTGGTTAGGCAGAGGCACCCAGTAAGCCATGAGTTGTAGGGAAAACAGTCAAAGGTAAAACCAGTGAGCTCAGCATAAGCATGGCGCACTGACTAGGCCAGCCTGGTATTTAGATATAATACATCTTAGGAAACTCCAAGACAGGAATTATAAAGAAACTGAAGACTATTTCAGCAGGCTCTGAGAGTTACAATGTGCATCCACCAGTGAAGGCTTCAGAATAACAACTAAGATAATAAAAGTATAACATTGGAAATAGTCACCTGATAGCGACAGGAAGGCTGTCTTGGAAGTACAATGACAGGAGACAAGGAAACCCAGAAAGAGGACCTGGCAATAGCCCAGCTCTGAGGTTTTTAAGGACCAGAGGATGTTTATAAAGATCTTGAGGAGTAGATTTAATATGCCATGCAGTCAACTTGACTTAAAAACTTCAAAATGACCAGAGAAAGGGAACCCCTGAAAATGAAAGTATGTATCTAAAAGAAACATTATTCTGTTTTATTTTTATTTGGTTTCCATGAGTCTCTATAGAAAAAAATTCATATTCTCATATTCTCTACACCTACCGGAGAAAAAAAGGAAATAATAACAAAGAAAGGTTTTAGTAAAACAAGAGTTTGTCTATAGCAAAATAGTCACTGCCGTCCATGACCCCTGTTAGGTGTCCTCTTGCTTGTGACGGGGACACAAGACTGCCTAACTTACTGCTCGTGCCATAACTATGCTGGATAAAGTAACAGAACCTGGAGAATCTGTTGGAAAATTATTTTTCAGTCCTGACCAACCAAGTGACAATCACAGGAGAGAATAAAAGACTAACAGATGTATTTTTTGAAAGCAGGTTCACAATCCCTACTTGTATCCGAAGGCTTACCACTTGGTTATCCACCTATACCAGATGCATGGGACCAGGTGTTAAGCAAGAGTCAGCACAGTAGCAAAGATTTAGTGGTGAAACTGGGTTGCAAACGAAATGTCAATCTTCCTCCAATTTTGATTCCTTTTACTTTAGGTCCCTGGATTCAGAAACCAAGTCTTATATATTCTTATTGGTGTTCAGTATACTTTGGTAACTCAGCCATAATGAAAGATAGTTAAGGTTAGATTAACAAGAAGGCAAGGTCACAAGGCCCAGAGGCAGCATTTTATAGAAGCCAACTAGAAGGAGGCAATGTACCATAGAAATAAATTTATGAAGTCTTAGGAATTAAAGTTTTGCAGATGTACTTGTTCAAAGAATACAACTATGTCTTAGTAGGAGCCTGATGAAAGATGAGAGCCCAAAAAAGGTAGTAGAAATGATAAAGAACCTTAAATCCAGGTGTAGGCCTGAAGCATTCCCATGGATTTGCTGGTTAAAGGTTTCCACCAATTAATTGGTGATGAATAACCCACTGCTTATCATTTATAATCCATTTCATTTCAGCATGCATATTACGTATTACAGTACACGAAAAGTACCATTCTTTATTTATTGGGCATTTTCATAAAGTCCCAGATAAAAGACACTCCAAGTGCTATTTATACATATATACACGAATGTGGAATCTTCCTATGCAACTGTGAGGGTCAAAATCCTATGTCCCCATAGGCATAACTAGGTAAACAGGTCCTCTTACAGAACTGACCTAAGAAAGTTG
>CAUYPK010109223.1:0-41645 GCA_963574355.1 Loris lydekkerianus
GTACAGGAGAAACTTACTAAAGGCAAAATAAAATGTCTACATACAATAACTAAGAAAATGCCATGAAGGCTACGTTGAACAGTTTGATGAGAGTATTTCAGATTGTATATGAAACCAGCACATTGTACCCCTTGATTGCACTAATGTACACAGCTATGATTTAAGAATAAAAAAATAAAATAAAATGGGGGAAAAAAAAGGTAGTTGTACTTTTAAAAAATTCTTAGTTGTATTCTACAATGATAGAGATTAACATGACTGCCACCAAGTGGAAAGTCTCATATGGCCATCTGCCCTTTCTGCAGTCCCAGCACTTCCCTCCAGATTGTCTCTGCTGTCACTCTGCCCAGATCACACCGTGCACCACTGTCACCTGCTCTTTGCCTTCATGTTTGGCTCTTAGCCCACTGCTTCTTCCTCCTTGCTTGGTGAAAGCCACAACCCCATTAATGTCACCCTCTGCCAATTCCACACCTAGACCCCCATAGCTGTGCATGATTGGAGGAGGACACAATTCACTCAATACACACAGCAGACACTTGCAGGCCAAACACACACCAGTGCTCAAGCCCACTACCTGGTCTGGTCACACTCCCAAATCTTCCCAACTGTTCTGCAGAAATCTTAAGTCAATCACAGGAAGTCACCTTTTATTGTAGTCTGTGCATACAGACTTCTGTATTTCATGCCATTCCCACACTGGGCTGACCGCCAGCCAGAGAGGGACTTCCACCAACTGTGCAGTGCCTCCACCAAGCACCCTGCACTTCTCAAGGCCTACCCAGCCTCCTCTGGCTCCCTGCCCTGCTGCTCATTTTCCTCTGTCAGTCCTAGCTGCCCCATGCTGCTGCCCTCTCTCACATACCCCATGTTCACTTTTGTCCCTGGCCAAATCCAAAACTGTCCCAGACTGCAGATGACTCGCCTATGGCTAATTCCCAGCTCTCCCCTCTCAACCGGTCCACAGGGACTGAGATGATCCCTTGTGCCCTGATGAGGCTGTCCACACAGCTTTCGTGTCTCCAGGGCATTCCTGGACCCTCACTGGTCACTCTGGCTCACACCCACAGTTCCTCTTCTTCACTCAGCTGCCACAGCTAGAGTGCCTGACCTCATCCCCAATTCTCTTCCCTCCGCTGATGCTCCCTTGAGGTCTACACCCTTTCCCGGCAGAAACTGCCATGGATCTGTGACCAGGCACAAGTTCTCTCCCCAGACCCCAGTCTGCTCCATCCAAATGTGTACTCAGCAGCTCTGCCATCATGAGTGCTGGGGACAGCCCTGCCTCTGCCTAGACAGCTCTCCACCCCCAGCTCCCTGCTGCACCTGCCCTCAACCCTCACCTGCTCAATAAGGCCAACCCTGACAGCCCGTGAACACTGACAGCCCCAAGTGCACACATGAGTGCCTCACACAAGCAGACACACACTCAAGTGGACACACACGAGCAGACACAAGCACAAACACACGTGCACGTGGGTGGACACACAGACATGTGTGCACATACACATGTACACACTCACATGCACCCACTTGTGTGCACATGTACAACTTACATCACATGCCATGCTTGTACACATTCAGGTGCACACACTCACATACACACACTCTCACACTCACGCCCTTCTCCTTTGATCTGGATCTGCTGAGCTCATGACCTCCTCACTTTCTGCAGGTAGGATGTCAACTCTGGACAGTTGGTTATGGGGACAGGCCCATCAGTGTGGTCACAGATGAATCACCTGCTTGATTACTGTTGCTGAACAAATCTGTTCAATCTGTAGAGAAATTCAGTTCTTCCAGCCCAATTTAAAATCACTCCTAAAAGCAATACCAACTCCAAAAGTCTCGTTACCTCCACTGTGTTTCTGATCTGGTGAGAGTTGTCATGTGTCTAGTGAGTTATTAACAGTTTGTGCAGATGAAAAATAACTTCACCATATAACTCACATCATGTTATTTAAAGAATAAAACATTTTTTCTTATTCACTACAAATTACCCTTCTGATCAGCATGGGAGCTTTGACCTGCTCCATTTCCAACCTGGGCCAGTTCACCCCTCCTTAGGCAACCTGGTGGTTCCCCGCTCCCGGGAGGTCACCATATTGATGCCGAACTTAGTGCGGACACCCAATCGGCATAGCACACTACAGCCCAGAACTTCTGGACTCAAGTGATCCTCCTGTCTCAGCCTCCTGAGTAGCTGGGACTAAAGGCATGTGCCACCGCGCCCGGTCAAATTACCCTTCTGAAGGGAATAAACAGACAAGCAGCAGGTGAGCCATCTGAGGTGCATTAACATCACCTCTGTCGAGGACCCTCACCACACAGCCCAGTGAAAGGTTAATGGGGGCCAGGTGCACTCAGGGTTGACACCCCCCCCACCCCCAGTTGGGTAGAAATAGGGAGGGCTCGGTCTGGCTGAGGTCAGGGTCAGGCAGGCACAAGTGGGCAAAGCGGGGTAGGCAGGCAAGGGTCACAGGTGAGCCATCGTCTGCACCAGGATGGGGCCAGGCAGGCAGGTCACCAGCAGAGACAGACGACAGTACCTGAGGGCATCTCCTTCTCCTGGTCTGGGACGCCTGTCCTGCCAGCCCACCTGCTCCCTGAGGGCGAGACACTGTCCATCTACCAAAAAGCAAGGGAGAAGCATCACATCACTCTGTGGACGTGGAAAGGCCTGCAACAACTGACCCCTTCTGCCCCTCACTGCTGCCAATTTGGGCAGTTCACAGAACACCATTACCTGAAATTCAGTATTGTCCCCATCAGCAACTGTCAAGATACTGCTCCACAGGTCACAGGGTACCCCATGTCCCTGACTATGCCCTTCTGTCTGCCCCTGACACTAATGCCCTCTCCCTGTGGGAACCCTGCACTGATCCAGCCTGTGCTCTGATCTGTTCAAAGATCTTTACCCTTTCCTTGCTGTATCTCAAGGCTTGACCTGTTGAGGCAGCTTCTGACTTTTCCTGTTGGCACAGTCTGCATTCTCAAGTGCAGCAGAAATACATTTTCAAAACTCTGGCAACACAGCTGGGAAGGGTTGAAGGCGTCCGGAGTGTGATGGACCCAGCCAAACCCACCTCCCACTTTAATGGCACAAAGTGACCACAGAGGAAGGCCCACCCTACGAATAGCTATGAGTCTCCTAGGGCACCCCCTACTGCTGCGTGGGAAGTAATATAGGCCCCCCCCATGCCTAGGCAGGGCAGTGGCCTTGTGTTCCAGAGGCTCCTTGGTAGAATTTAGGCAGCAAGGAAACACTTACAAAAAACTCAGACAAAACTTCAAGATCTAGTTGTTGTCCTAATGAATTATGTTCCCGAAGTAGGCACTGCATTATGAAAACATATCAATCTTTAAAAGGAGGAGAAACTAATGATTTCTAAGCACTGTGTTATTTCCAAGGCACACCTGTACCAACTAGCTGAGGCAGTGGGTACTGTCACCACAACTGCCTTAGAAGAGCCTCAGGTAAGAGCAGGTGCAGCTGGAGAGGTCACGGCTCATCCTTCCTGTCCTCTCTGGTGCCAACAGATAAGATGCTCCTGGGGAGAAGCAGGGGACAGGCTTTGGCACTCCTTCAGAGGAACAGGTCATCTTGAGGTGCCTTGAGACTGATGACTGTTATTCTGTGTTCCCTTTGTAGGAGCAACCATGGTGCAAGAACATTCCTGCTCTGCCGTTCTCCTGAGTGGCAGGTGAGTTACTTCACTTCAGGTTTTAGGTTATTAAATGACATGAATGTACGGTGAGTTGGAATGAATTAGCAATATACATAAATTCTTTTATTAACTCTTAAAACTCTTCTTGATTTGTGGTTTTAGTAACTCTTCAAAATGATAGATATTTAAGTACAAAGAGTAAAAATATAAACAATGAAAATCAGACTCTCTCCTACTGTTGCAGAGCTCACAGTCATTGCCACACACCTGCCGGTCCCCAGTTGTCTCTGCGCATGTGGGAGAGGAGGGTTCCTGCCTTGTCCTGCACCTGCCATATCCTCCCCTTTCAGGATGCTACACATCACACCCCATAGAAAGTGCTGAGAGCTGCTCCTCTCGCCTCTGAGAAACTGGGAGGCAGAAAACATTCCTTCATCATTTTACTTATTTTAAACTGAAACACTGTAAATACTTCAGGAAGTAGTGGACTCCCTGAGTGTAAAAAGCCTTGTCCAAGACTGGTGACAGCTGACAGCTCCCCTGGGAAGACAAGGGTCTGCCACCTTTATTCCCTCCCCCAGAACTGAGTGTCTTTCCAGCTGTTGTTGGTTCTTCTACTGATAATCTCAAGGTGTTCTTAAATCCCTGTTTACTGGTTAATCGGCCTGGAGGAGCACGAGCTGTCTTCCCTGCCCTCTGTCCACAGTGGCTCACCCTGTTCTGCCCTCTTCTCCTGCCTTGTGAAGCTCTGCAAGGTTGATGTCCTGACCCTACACCACCGTGCCCTGTGCCACCATGCACTTGGATCTATCTCCCCCTCCCTCCCTCGGCCCCGTATTCATGAGCTCTTTCAGGAAGGCTTGTGAGAATCACTTTCCCTTGGTTCTCATGAGTTTGAAAATGTATCACTGAGAAAATTCTTTCTCTAAAGATTTTGTATACTTTGCTACACTTTCCTAACATCCAAATTGCAGTGGAAACATCTGGGGCCAGGGTGACTGTTCTCTCTTATAAATGACATAGATGTCAATAGAAAAATGGATGAAAACTGACAAAAGCACAGGACAGAGAGGAAATCCAAATGGCCAATAAGCACATGAAAAGCTGCTCAGCCTCATTAGTGATCATAGATTTGTAAATTAAAACCAAACAAAGATTACCACTCACCAGGCCGCCTAATGTGTAAGAGTTAATGTGTAAGAGTGTGGCAATGCCTTGCCCAGATTTGAAAAGGTCAAGGGTCACAGGAACTCCTAACATCTTCCTGTCACTGAGGTTATTTGTTCTGAGAACCCTTCTACTATGGGGGGGGGGGGGATGCATTTGCACAATCTAGCCCAGGTGACACAGCAAGATTCTGCTGAAAGAGAGAAAGAAGACAAAAGAGAGAAAAAGAAGAAAGGAAAGGAGAAAAGAAAGGAAAGGAGGAAGGAAAGGAAAAACGAAAAAGAAGGGGAAGGGGAGAGAAAAAATAGACTGGTAGTATCCAGCGAAGTCGAAGCTCTGCGTAAGCCATGAGGCAGCAATCCTACTTGGCTCTGTGCAAGTGCCCAGAGGCGCCGGCCCACGAGGCCTGTGCCAAATGCAGCCTGGGTCCAGTGAGAGCAATGGGACATTCAAACTATGGCTGCTTTTAAGAGTTTATCTTTGTTTCAACAATGATGTGTCTAGGGGTGAGAAATTTTTTTGCTTGTTTGCTTGCTTCTTTATTTGTTCATTTCAGAGTAGGCTGTTCCATGAATCTGAGTGTGGTTGTCTTCAGATGTGAAAGGCAGTGCAGTGGCCCCAGGAGAGGAGACTGGGAGTTGACAGGTTCAGACCAGGTTTATTGAGAAAAGGGCTAGACTCACCCGGGCAGTGCAAAGGTGGTGTCTACACCAAGGGTGGGCAGAGGCCTCTTTTTATACTGGGGGTAGGAGAAGGAAGATTCCACAGCTTGCTGGAAGGTTCTGGTGGGCTAATGTCTTTCCAGAGGAACTCTTGGGGAAGGCCGTAGGCACCTCTAGGAGGAGAGGAGGAAGGGGAGGGGCAGGAGTTCATCAGGGGCCCTGTCAGGCCCCAACATTGCACTTTGGAACATCCATGCCTTCATCTTTCCTTGCTGGTGGGACATGAATCACACATGATCCGGCCTTTGACTCTGCCCGGGGTCTCTTGCTCCCCTACACTGTTCTGCGGCTCTTTTTCCTCTTCTGCTCCAGTGCAGCAGGACTGCACCAACTGCCTCCCAACACATCGTGCAGCTTTCTGCTGTGTCCCTTCTTGTGTTAAACACATCCAGTAAATTGTTAATTTCAGGTCCTATATTTCAATTCTAGAATATACACTTGATTCTTTTTATAGATTATGATTTCACTTGTACTTCTCTACCTTTTCATGTATTTTCCATCTATTCCTCTTTAAGAAAAATAACCTCATTTTAAAGTTCTTGTCTGGTAATGCAATTGTATAAATCATCTCTGGGTGTATTTTTCTTCCATTTTATTGTTTATCTTTCACTCACTTTTCCTGTTTTCAGCATGGTTCAAAATTTTTTACTGGATACTGAACATTGTGGTTGAAAAGTAATTTAGGCTCTGGACAATTTTATCTTGCTCCAAAAGGGGGTGCTGCTTTCTTTTGGGGCAAAAAAGTCAGCATTGAGATATAACAGACATATAATAAAATGTACATATTGTAAGTGTGCAAATGGAAATGTTTTAACCTATGTACATAGTCATGAAATCATCACCACAATCAAACTGATGAATATGTCCACCCCAAAATCTCTGGTGACGATTTGAATTCCTTCCTCTCTCTCCTCTCTGCATGACTAATTTGTCTTCCAACACCATAGAATTTGCTTCTTTTAAAAGCTTATGTAATGGAATCACACAGTATGTATACTTATGACTTTTGGTCTGGCTACTCGTAGCATAATTCTTCTGAGATTCCTCAATGCCATTCTGAGTATCAATAGTTGGTTTGTATTCCACTATATGGATGCACCACAATTTGTGTATCCATTCATATATGCACAGACACTGGCAAAATAAATTACTGCAAATATTTCTATTCAAAGTTTGGAATGATTTATGCTTTCATTACTGTTGGGTAATGAATAGTGGAATTCATTAGGAATTAGGAACATTCCTAATAGTGGAATGTTGGTAAGTGTATGTTTAATAAGTTTTTGGTTTAATTGCCAAAATGTTTTCCCAGTAATTCTGCCATTTCACAATTTTACAAATGTAACAGTTTACATACCCACAAGTAGTATGTGACAGACAATCCCCATCCTTGCCAGTACTTAGCACTAGTGGTTATACAGTAGCACCAGTGGCTTGAATCTGTCTTTCCTTAAGGAAGAGTGATGTTGAGCATCTATTCATGTGCCGGCCACTTAGCTTCCTTTGGGAAATGGATGTTAAATCTTTTAGCCATTTTAAATTATTTTAGTATGTTCCCTTAGTACTGCATTTAAGAGTCTTTACCCATTTTATGTGATTGGCAAGTGTTTTCTCCTACCTATAGCTTGCCTTTCCATTTTTTTATAATTTGATATTGACTTAGAGTCCATTCTGTGTGTAAGTTAGACTCTCCCACAGCAGAGGACAGAAGCTGGGCTTGGTCGCCCTGGACACAGTTCCCATTTTCTGCCTCACCTGGTTTTCCAGATGGTGGATCAGATATTTGAATTATACCACCACCTCCTAGGGACCATCTTCTGTAGTATAGCTATGTACAACCCACTGGACTCCCCCAGTGACCCTCACAGCTAGCATGGCCAGCGCAGCCTCTTGGTCACTATGGGATCCCATGGGGTGCTCATGCCTGCTGGCTCTAAACCCTCCAGTAAGACCTCCCTAAGGGATATGGCCTTAAACCCCAGGAAAGACTATGGCCCACAGGTCTCTGGCTCACTCTTTTGCTCCCCACCTACCAGTTGAGCATGCCTGTCCTAGACAACACCCTCTTCACACTGGTCCTGCAGGCCATCCTCTTCTCTCTGGATCTGTGGTAATGAAATGCTCCTGTTGGTCCACATGGTCCATAGAGCTGCCTGCTTAGTCTCTACGCCAGCTCTCCTCCCAGCCTCTAGGCCAGCTCTCCTCCCAGCTAGACGCTGGTTATCTTGAGAGGAATAAACTCAACGCAGGTCAGATAAGAGCCACAAGGTATCTTCTGTGTAAACAAGCTTCCTGAGAGAGAGATACCTGGTCAGGGGTCCAGCAAGGTGCTTAAGCAGGGTAAAGAAGAATCTCATGAAAGCAAGTCCAGAATTTATAACCACTCTCCAGAGAAGCCTCAAGAGCAAACCAGAGGGACAATCACAACAATGCCTTTTGAAGAGTAGAAATTTTTGACTTTGATGAAGTCCAATTTATAAATTTGTATATTTTATGGCTAAAAATAATAAACTTAACTTTATTTTCTTATAAATAAGAAAACTTTGCCTAATGCAAAATCACAAGGTCATAAAGAATGTCTCATGTTTTCACCTAGAAGGTATATTTTTGAGTTTGGGATTGAGATTTCTGATCTAGTATAAGTTAATTTTTATTTATTATAGGAGGTATAAATGAAAGGGTTTTTTTTTCTCTTGGATATACAATTGTTCCAGCACCATTTGCTGGAAAAAAAAACTATAGCTTTTCCCACTAAATTACACAGGCACCACTGTTGAAAATTAATTGACCATATCTGTGGAGGTCTGTTTCTGGGCTTTCTGCTGTGACCCACTCACTGTTCTACCTTCTGAACACCAGCACCAGCACTACACTGTCCTGACAACTGTGCCTTCAAGTCACAGAATCGAGTAGTGTTACTTGTCCAAAGTCTACAAATAGCCACTGGGATATTTTTACTGGGAGTCCACTGGCTCCTTCGATTAATCTGGGAAGAATTAACAGCTTAGCAATATTGCATCTTCAGAATTGTGAATAGTTTACCTCTTATGTCTTTAATAATTTCTCCTAGCAATATTTTGTACTTTTCAGTGTTCAAATGTTGAACACCTTTGTCCAATAAAGCTCTAACATTTCCATTTCTATTTTCTAATTGAAAATAGTATTTTTTCAATTTTTAATTATTTTTTGTTAGTATCTAGATACGCAATTTTTTTTTCCCCCCAGAGACAGAGTCTTACTCCGCTGCCCAGGATGGAGTGCGGGGACATGATCACAGTTCAGTGTAAACTGGGTGATCCTTCTGTCTCAGTCTCCTGGTTGGCTAGGACTATAGGCATGTGCCACCCTACTCAGCTAATTTTTTGATTATGTTGCCCAGACTGGTCTCCAACTCCTGGGCTCAAGTGATCCTCCTGCCTTAGCCTTCTAAGTCACTGGGATTAAAAGG
Source organism: Loris lydekkerianus (assembly GCA_963574355.1). Classification (NCBI taxonomy): domain Eukaryota; kingdom Metazoa; phylum Chordata; class Mammalia; order Primates; family Lorisidae; genus Loris; species Loris lydekkerianus. The sequence continues at coordinate 9,006 of CAUYPK010109223.1, forward strand.
GTGAGTCACCACACCTGGCCTGCAATTGATTTTTGCACCTTAATCTTGTATCCTGTACTCTTCTTATTAGTTCTAAGCTTTGTTTCGACTCTATAGGATGTTCTACAGAGATGAACATGGGTGACTGAGAATAGAGATAGTTTTACTTCTTCCTTTCCAATTTTGATGCCTCTTACTTCTTTCTTGCCTTATTGAACTTGTTGGCACCTCCAGTAAAATACTGAATAGAAGAGGTGAGAACAGGTTTCCTTGCTTCATTCCTGATCTTAGGAGAAAGCATTTAGTCTTTCACCATTAAACATGAGCTTAGCTCTAGATTTTTCTTAGATGCCATTCATCTGAGGAAGTTTCCCATTTCCCTCCATTACTAGTTTCTTAAAGGTTTTTATCTGGAAGGAGTATTGGATTTTGACAAAGGCTCTTACTGCATATGCTAAGATGATACTGTTTTTCATTTTTAGTCTGTTAATATGGTAAATGATATTGATTAATGTTAGAATGTAAAAGATACTTTGCATTCCTGGGATAAACCCCAATTGCTTTTTCTATGCTTTAAAAATTTGCTAAAATGTTATTAGAATGTTTCACTTATGTGCATGATGAATATTTGTCTGCAATTTGCTTTTCATCTGATGTCTTTGTCCAGTTTTGTTATTAGGGTAATTCTGGCCTTATAGAATGATTTGGGGGATATTACTTCCTTTTCAATTTTCTGGAAGAATTGGCTTCATTTCTCCCTTAAACGTTTCTTCATTAACCATTGAGTAAAATTCACTAGTGAAGCCACCTGTGCCTGAAGACTTTTCCCTGGGTGAAAGAAGAGGTTTTTAATACAAATAGAATTTTTAAATACATATGGGGCTATTAGGATAATCTATCTCTACTTCAGTGAGCTTTGGTAATTTTTTTCAAAAACTGTACCCTTAGGTTATTAAAGGTGTTGGTATTAGGTTGGTGATAGTACACCGTCTTAGAATCTGCAGACACCCTAGTGACGTCACCTTTATCACTCCTGATACTCAGTACACCGTCTTGGAATCTGCAGACACTCTAGTGATGTCACCTTTATTACTCCTGATACTCAGTGCACCGTCTTGGAATCTGCAGACACCCTAGTGACGTCACCTTTATCACTCCTGATACTCAGTACACCGTCTTGGAATCTGCAGACACTCTGGTGACGTCACCTTTATCACTCCTGATACTCATCATTTGTCTTGTCTCCTTTTCCCTTTGTCTGACTAGAGGTTTATCAATTTTATTGATGTTAAAGAACCACTTTCTGCTTTCACTGATTTTCTGTATTATCTTTTCTAGTTTATATTTAATTGATTTCTGTTTTGATTGTTGCTACTTCCCTGATTCTGCTTACTTTGATTTTCTTCTTCTGGTTCTTTATGATGGTAGCTGAAGGCATTAACGTGAGATATTTCTTCTTTACTAATATAGGTATTTAGTGCTATAAATTTTCCTTTAGGTGTTGCTTTGGTTGCAATCCAAATATTTTGATATGTTTTCATTTTCATTCATTTCAAAGTAATTATCACTTTTGTTTCTTTTTGATCCATGGTTATTTAGAAGTGTGTCATTTATCAAGTATTTGAGGATTTTTCAGATACCTTTTTGTCATTGATTTCTAATTTACTTCCATCATAATCAGAGAACTTATTTGGTGTGATCTGGAATCCTTTATATTTAAAGGCCCAGAATAGATTCTATCACAGTAAACATTCCATGTACACCTAAAACATGAAGCTGCTCATGCTGAGACCCTTCTCAGACCCCACCCATTCCATGCTCCAATCCTGGATAACAAGGTTGGAGGGACAGGAAGTATTTCTGCCATCCGCTAGGCACACCTGTGAGACAGCAACCAGGCAGATGAAAGAGGCATCTTCAAAGGACTAACTCCACTGCTTCGCCTCCTTCATCTTTAGTTGCAATCCTGGGAAAACAGAGATGAGAATGAACTTTCAGCAAGGTTTTCAGGGCACAGATGAGAGGTGGGCAGAAGTAGAAATTCACCGGAAAAACTGTGAGGAAAGGGATTTGAGAAAAATACACTGCAGGCATCTGACTGACCTCTTCCACAAAAGTAATACTTTCAGAGAAAATATGAAGTCTAGAGTATAATCATGTCTGGGAGGCAGGCAGGCCGAATTCCTCATGGACCTTCCAACTCAGGGTAAAGTGCCCAGTCAGGGGAATGTCTAAGGACTATCCCTGCATGTCTAAGGGAAATCAGCAGTGTAGGCAGCTGAAAGACTTGCTGTCTGCCCCTCCCCCCCCCCACTGCACTGTTACCTGTCCACTTCAGATGTTCCATTACCCTGTGTCCTTGCTTATCCTTTATTCAACTTTCCTGGGGGCTATAATCTCCCCTCTCTCCTTGTTAACCTTGACTGCTGACTACTGACTACTGTGCATTCTTGCATATATATTCTGTTACGTACCCAATAAAAGATACCAGGAAACAGGACAGATGCTGCGTAGTTTTCATGCTGCTACTTGGCACATGAAGTAGTGTATGCCCTTACAGACTTCAGGTTTTATGCACTAAGTTTGATACAGGTTTATGTTTATTTCCTCAGTGCCATCTCCCTTGCTGACCACTGTCCCAGGTTGGGGTCCACTAGATGTCCAACAGTCAAGATGAAACAATTATTAAAATTACTAAATCAGCCATTACTTTGCTCATTTACTGTCCATATTCTTAATCTTTTCTTGTATATGTGATCTGTCAGCTAGAGAGCCAGGGCCTCTTCTGGGGCCTCAGTATTTGACATGCCATCCAGTGGGAGGAGGCGCAGACTGGGCAGGCCAGGCTGCCCTCTCCCTTCATGAAGCCACCACCTGCCTGCTGACCTTTCTGTGTGCACCACGCCCTGCTGTGGTGAGAACCACCTACCCACAGGGCTTACAGGAGACCCCTACAGGCTGTACAATGATATGGAAAAGTTCTTTTTCCATCTTGAGCTTCCCACAGACTTCAAAATAAAGTTTATTGTCCCCAATAAAGAGATGTGGATTCTCCTGGATGAATTAAAGGTCCACTGAGCTGTATTTCACATTTCTATCACCATTTCCCTCCCTGAACATCACACACCAGTTACACCAAAGCAGCCTGCCCACAGAGAGGCCACCAACCAGGGTGACAACCCTGCATAGCAGAGGCAGGACTGAGGATCCCGGAGAGATCTCCCAACCAGGCTGGAGCAGAGGCAGCCACCCTGTGCCCAGCCTGGAGTTTTGGAAAGGCACCTGACTGCCAAAACACCAGCCCCCTCCTTTGCTGACAGGAACACAGCACCTCCCAGGAGGGTGATTCTGAGGACCACAGCATAGCCCCCACCACGCAACCCTCCCTCCACTTCTCAGATGCCAGGGATCCAGCAACAGCCAGCCATGCAGCCACAGCTCCTCCTAAACGTCGCATCGTCGGTCAGCCTGAACTGCAGGTGCAGGTCTACAGCACCAACCGCAGAAGAGCAAGGTCTTACAACTTTCTCTCCATTGTAGAAAACCCCCACTCAATTCAAATTGCAGGTAAGTACAGGAGAGTGCTGTGGAGAAACAAATCCATAGCACCCGTGACCCCAGTGGAGGCCCAATGAGTGCCCGAGTGGGGGAATGTGAAGGCAGCAGAGGCGCCTAGGGCTGACACCACACACATCCTCACCTACCCTTCTTGTGACAATTGCGTAGACACCTAGGCAGAGAAGCAGAGGCCTCTTCTTCCTGAAAGAGAGGTACAAACTTGCCTCCCACCAACTCCACCACAGCAGGCCATGCCTGGGGGAGCAGGTTGGTAGAGAGAGACAAAGATACCGAGGTGGAATCCTGAGTTTAAATTCCCATGCAACATGAACATTAAACAGGAGCACTCTGAGTAGTCTTCAACGTTTCCTTCGTTAAACAAATTTAAATCTCTATAATTTATAAAAGTCACACTGCTATATCATGCTAAATCAAGTTGAATTACCAAGAAACTATCACACAAAAATGTGATAATGACGGACAAGAAAATTTGAATAAATTTCCCCTCAGATATATCTGCTTTGCCACCCATAAAAAACCAGGATTACATCCCACAGTCTGAGGCTGGTAACAAGAATTCTGCTACAATTTTCACTGTAGAATTGAAATGCCTTCAGAAGATCATATAACTAAAAGCAAAGTCAAATGTTAACACAAAGAACAGAAGAGAAGAGAGAACAGAAGAGAGAGCCTGGCAGCTCCAGAGAACCCCCTGACTAAGTGGTTCTGCTGCAGAGAGCGAGGAGGGTAAGGGCAGAATTGTCACCAGCGCATGAGTACCAGCAAAGCAAACAACTTGGCCCCTCTGAGCCCCACTGCAGGACACACACACAAAGGGTGCTGCACAGCCCGGGGGATCCCCCTTCCAAAGACAGAGAAAGCAACATCACCACACTAAGTATCCCAGTACAGCTGGGAGGGTACACAGTCTTGGCAGCAAGAAGCCTCAAGCCACCGTGGGGAGCATGTTGGTCCCCTTCTCTGGCAGGCAGGCAAAAAGCTCACCTTATGGAGCTCATTCAGGAGAGTCTGTACCCCCCCTCATGGCACTACTCATTCACACAGGCCTCCCTCCTCTCCAGCTTATGTCAAGATGCCTAGGGAGTAACAGGCACTGGAGTGGGAGCAGGAGCCCTCTGGTGGCTCCGGACACACAGAGCTGCCTCTGCCCTGCAGATGCCATCCTGTGGGAGGCAAGTAGGGCACCATGGGGCAGCTGCCATGGAGTTAGCCTGGTGGTTCCTCAGCATGTTCTATGTGGTGTCACCACAGGGCCGGGCAGCTCCACTCCTAAGGAACCAGGACCAGGTGTCCAAACAAAAGCAAGAATGTTCATGGCAGCACTACTCACAATAGCCACAAGACAGAAAAAACTCAAATGTCCCTCAACAGAAAAATGGATTAAAACTGTGGTGTATCTACGAGCACATGATGGAATATTATTCAACCACAGAAAGGAGTGAAGTTCTGATACACGTTGGGATGTGGACAAATGTCAAAAATGTGATGCTGAGTGAAAAAAAATGGACACAAGAGGCCATGCAGTTACATTTAAATGAGATGTTCAAAATTGAAAACCCATAGAGTCAGAAATCAGGTGATTGCCAAGGGCTGGGGCAGGGAGGAAGGGTGAACTGCTTAACAGGCACAGGGCTCTACTTTTGGGCAATAAGAATGTTCTGGAATGAGAGATACATCAGGGCTACACAGCACCAAGGAGCCCTCAGTGGATAGCACTGGACCATGCTCTGACATGGCAAGGGCGTGTCACATGAGTCAGGACTCAACACCACAGCAGAGGAAGTGACCAGCCCCCAAGGCTGCTATTAGGAGCAAAAATGAGTATTGTGTGTGTGCACATGTGTGTGTGTCTATGTGTGTCTAATTGGTGCCTGACACACGGTAATGATATTCTTGTTGTGGTTGTTAATTACCTATCAGCTTTCCCATCAGGTTTACAAAAGAAGGATCAGCTCTAAGTAATCACGTTTATTAGCTGTGAGGTCCAAAGGTGGCAGGAGAGACTCCCTCAGGTTAGGCATAACCCTGGTGATCACACACCGTTAGTGCTGCAAGGAATCATCCTCCTCCCTCTAGCCTTTCCAGTGTCTTGGTCTGCTCGGCTGCCCTGATGGAACAGCGCAGCACAGGGCCCTCCAGCAGATGCTGAATCTCCCAGTTCCGGAGGCTGCACGTCCAAGATCAGGGTGCCAGTGGGGGTTCTTCCTGGTTTGCAGATAGCCACCTTCTTGGGGAGAGAGAGAACTCAGGCATCTCTTCCTTTACTTATGAGGCCATGGTCCTGTCAGGTTAGGGCCCCACTTTAGGACTTCATTTAACCTTTGTCTTCTCCCCCTGGCCCTGTCTCCAAACAGCCACATTGGAGATTAGAGCTTCACATATGCAATTTGGGGGACATGACTCAGGACACAGAACTGAGGCTGCTGCCGCCCACCCTGTCCTCAGCCTGAGACTATGACTCCACGGAGGACAGTGCAGTGTGGACTTCCACCTGGGCACTGTAAAGAGAGGGTTGCAGAAGAGGAGCACGACATTCCCAGATTTTAAAGGCATAATAAGTTACACCCACCATCATTCACCATTAGCACTGCCACCCTACTCCCTGTCAGCGTTCCCAGCAGCCCCACATGCTGCTCCCCAGCACAATCACCAGACCGGGGGGGGGGGGGGGAGCCTCCCCTCTCAGCAATACGAACAGGAATATCACCAGCCCTTGTCCAGGATGAATGATTTATTCCTTTTCTTATTCTGTATTACCCCATACCTTGGTGGAGGGCAGCCTTCACATGGAAGTCCCCATTGCTCAAAGCTGAAGTCTGTGCCCTGGCAGGGTGGGTGCACATCCCCCAGGGCCCAGCCCCGAAGGTGGAAGGTGGAGGACAAGGCCCGGGCCACTCTGGGACCTAGGCTGGTGGACAGTAGAAGAGCCAAGAAGGCAAGACCCCAGCCTAGCACTGGAGAGTCCCGAGTGCCCAGCCCACCCAGGGGCCCTTCAGGGACTGAGAGGGACAGTGCTGAATCCTAGGGTCTGAGGCCTGGCTGGAGAAGGTGCTCTCACAGCTCTCCAATGGCGCTGTGGACTGTTGAGAACTATGGACTTTCACTGTTGATTTGTGCTGGCCTCCAGTTTTAACCTGTTATTTCTACCAATTTTCCCTCAGAATTGTTATCAGGAAAATCTATTACCTTACTTCAACTGGCCAAAGGGTCACCCTAACCTGAGGATGAAGGTTTCCTGGGACCCTGCCTGCTGCTCCTTCTCCTCTCACTATGGACATCCCAGTAACCCTGGGGGTTGCCTGGTGCCTTGTCTGCCTGCTCCCACAAGGCACAGGTTCTTGGCTCTTGGTCTACTCCTCACCTTCCCCTAAAAGGGCCTCATGCCCTGGGCCTCCACTGACCCTTCCTCGAAGCTCTAAGGCCTCTGAGCCCACCTCCCCAGCCCCAGGAGCACAGCATCTCTGGCAGCCCCACCCTGTTCCCAGGAAGCTTACATCTGTCTCCACACTGTAATTATCATGAGCAAACACACAAGGGTGACACCAATCTTGCCCCTGCTAGAATGTGGCAAACTGAAAACTAACATTTTCAAGCATCTTCTACATTCTATGATCTTGCAAATTAACAGCATGGAAATAGCCTTGAGTTGGCGACTCTGTGTTCCACGTGTATCCTGGGTACATCCCCCTGCCACCTCCAGAAAACTGCAGGCCATGCTGCTCCACCCACCGCCTCCCCCTCCCCAGTCTCAGGGCACTCCCTATGGGCAGCCAGGTGCAGGGCAGCCAGAGCCCTGCACATGGCAGGTCACTACTGGACAGCTGCTGCTTCTGCTGTAGCAAGTTTACATTCATTGAAGTTTGTATCACAGAAGCAATTATCTCAATAAGAAATGGAAAGGAGGTGGCTTAGGAGCGACAAAATTTCACAGGCCGAAAAATGAAGCCATTTTTTCTGTAGTTGTTTCAATAAGAAAAGCCATGTAATCCATTAAACACATTATATGTGTTATTAGAAAACAAATTGATCATTTAGTGGAGACAAGATCAAGCCTCACTATCCGTGAGCAGACTATGAGCTGCTAAAGCTAGACCACAGCAAAGCAGCCTGGGACCCAAGCTCCACCAGCCATGACAGCCTAGGAGGAAAGAGAGTATCCCGAGCAGTCCCAGGAAGAGAAGGGCAAAGGTGATCGTGTGACCAACTGCCCCGTGTGCAGCATGGGTGTCCATACACAGCAAGTGACCCTGCCAGGTCACTGATGAAACACCAAGGGCAGCTGCAGCAGGGAAGGTGCAGTGTGGCTCCTGCCAGCTCCCCAGTGAGTACCACTTCCCCCACGACCTCCCTACCAGCTCCCTGCTGAGAGCCACCTCACCAGCAGCTCCCTGATGAGCACCACCTCTTTGCTGCAGTTCCACTCCCTGCCAGGTGCCACCTCCTGTGGGTGCTGCCTCCTGACCATGGCACCACCTCCCCACCACACCCACTGCCAGTCCTCTTCTCAGTCCTCTTCTCCTATAGGCCATCAAGGACACCTACTCTCCATGGTTATTTTGCCTCCTTCTACCCATTTCACAGGGATAGTGATACAGGGTGGGTGGCTGTATCCTGAGCTGACAGAGGACCTGCTGTGCCTTCTGTGTCTACAACCGGGGGGGCGGGGTTGGTGTTGGTGCAGCTACAGGCAGAAGGGCCAGAGGGTTGGAGGGCAGGCACGGGGAGCCACAGGAGGCTCTAGTAGCCTGAGAAGCCAGACAACTGCTGGGGAGACACCTCCATATTGCCAGCTCTGGAAGCATCGCTGTAGCATCTGTCTCCCTCCCCTTGCACTTGCCCCTGAATAGGGAATCCTCCCATTTCCCAGGATGGATCAGTTTTACATGATTTTCCTAGGCCTGTCTGGAGCAGAAGGGATTGTATCCATTCATTTGTTGGGATATATATATATATATATATATATATCCCTAACCCTAGAAAAAGGACCCAGGGGGAGATTTTCTTCTGACTTAGGTTTTTTCCCTCTGCCAGAAGCTCTGGTGCTTTCTCTATTTTCCTTTCTGTAAAATAAATCCTGTCATACCACTGATCTGTGGTCGATGGATTCATTCTTTAAATCCCTGAGACCAAGGACCTATTTCCTTCCTATTGGAGAGGAAATTCTAGTAACAATAGTTCAGAGGAAGAAAGGAAAAGGAAGGAAAAAATAAAGGAAAAAGTAACCAAGCTGGTGCCTCTGGTGCAGTCCCACATTGTCACCGTGTGCCCTCAGGTGGGACTGTGGCGCTACTTCCTGCCCCCCACTGGGAGGAGCACGTGGGACCTCACCGGGCAGCTCCACAGAGGAGCTGAGTGGACACTGAGTAAACAATCTTCCTAGGCAACACCCAAGCCAGAAACATTGACCTCACAGCACACAGCAGTGGAAACCAGGAGGCCATGGCACTGTAGGCTACACCGGAGCTTGCTGCAGGACTGTCTGGATAAGATTGACCCCATGGGATTTCGGGATGCCAAACTCTGCAATAAGCAAGCAAATACTAAAGGAGTTAGACACATTCTATCTCTTAATGTTAAATTACCTAGAAAAAAATCTATCCAAAAGAAAAGACAATGAAAATTACCACAGAAGTCGTGATACAGAAAAGCCAAGGCTCTACAACTTCTTGAAAGGTCTCTGGTCAGCCCAGACAACAGGACATGGGAATGCCACAAAGATGTGGCAGAATAAAATTCACGAGCCCTTCCTTCCACCAGACCAGGAGAAAATCTTTCCAATATGCCCATAAATTTTCTGATATTTCTCCCTTAAAAACTCAAGAGAATAATTCCCTTCCCACCACAGTCATGCTTATGGAAAGAACAGTACATGGAAGGGTCAGGGTGTAACAGACTAGGACATTGGCACTGTGACTCTTGCTCTCTCAGGTCACTCGTTCAGGGAACGGGAGCTGCTATGCCATATGGACATTCACACAGCCCTGCAAAACCACCACCTGGTCTGGCCCTGTGGCCCCAGACAAGCCTTCCCCTGTGCAACCTCAAGAGAAACCCTCAAGCCAAAACCACTCACTAAACCACTCCTGAATTTATGACCCATAAAAACTATAAGACAATACATATTTGTTTTAAGCCACTCAGTTTCAGTGACCTGTTAATTTATTACACAGAAATAGAAAACAAATATACAGGGTATCCCCAAAGCCACCATATATAGAAGAAACTACAGCTTAATATACCTTTATTTACAAAAATTCATTATAAAGTTTTACAAAATATTTATAAAATATTCTCTACATGTTGGCCACCTATTTGTAAAATTTTATAATGAATATTTTGTAAATAAAGGTACATTTAGCTACAATGTTCACATTTTCCTATGTATGGCAGCTTTGGAGACACCCTGTAAAAAGGAAGCAGAAAGGGTGAAATCTATGGAGAAACAATCATAAAAAAAAACTAGAATACAAAACCCAAGCCTCTTTCAGAAATGACAGCGCATGCCACAGGGAAGGTCAAATAGAGGGGAACAGATACAGCCTGGAAGTAGGAACAGGGAGGGAGCGTGTGTGGAGGAGGGTCCTCCATCTTCCCGGAAAGGGCAGCAGAGAGGGGGAGGGCTGGTGGCTCCTTAGGCAGTTACAGCATCCAGTGAGGCAGGGCACAGCCCATGCCCCCACAGGAGTACCCTCACAGCAGACTCGCCCACCATAACCCCCTGAAAGGCCACAGTGAAATAACCAACACCCAGTGAAAGAGCTAGAGGCTTTTTGGAAAGTAAACCTCATCAACTAACAGACAATATTTGAGGAAAACCAATGAGATGAAAAGAGACACCAAACTGAAAGTAGGAATGGCCATCTGAAAACACATAAAGCAAACAATTAGCATTAATTTATATGGTCATGGTGAGGGCCACCTCTCCCATTCACAAAAGAAGAGCATGTCAACACCTTGAGAAGAAAAAAATGCTGTCAAGACAAAACCCTAGTATGTGAGCCAAAAGGTAGAAGAGACCCAGCTCGAGAGCAAAGTAGAAAGTTAGAAGACGAAGCAGACAAAGGAAAAGGAGAGAGTAGCAAAGACAGGAAGGCACAGGAAGGAACACAGACGTAGGAAGAAATAAAATAAAATTCAAAGACGTGGTAGAATAAAATTCCCTGAGTTGATGAAATTAAGTCTTAGAGTGAAAGGACCCAATGAACGATGTCCTAATTAAATTTAGAAAATCCACGCATGAAGAGAGAACCTTAACAAGTTCAACACAATACCACCAAACAGTAAAGGACAATGGAGTTCTGAATGACAATTCTTTCAATGGGAACTTATAAAATCATCTAGTCCATTAATATTTGTAGAAATTTCTAATATATCTGGATTTATTCACTATTTTATGTTGTTTTCACTTTTCTTATCTTCCTATATTTCCTTGAAGTCTCCTCTTTTGCCTTGTTTTAGATTTGTCTCTCTACTTCTTTATACATGTTTTTCTTTTTACACTAGAATTTATTACATAAGTCCCTAACTTATCAGAGTATAATGTCCTCATAAACTACCTACACAATCCCAGGATCTAGAATTCTGCTCTCTTTCTACTGACATGACTTTACAGTCATTTATTATAGTTCTACCATTTGCTGTTTACTCAGGACACATCTGCTTTGTGCCTTTATCTTTATTTATTTTAAGACAAGGTTTCACTCTATCATGCAGGCAGAAGTACAGTGGTATGATCACAGCTCACTGCAACCTCAAACTCCTGGGTTCAAGTGATCCTCCTGCCTCAGCCTCCTAAGTAGCTGGGACAACCGGTGTACCCCACGATGCCTGGCTATTTTTTTTATTATTTTTTGTAGAGATGGGGGCTCCCTATATTTCCCAGGCTGGTCTCAAACTCCTGGTCTCAAGCAATCCTTCATGTATCAGCCTCCCAAAGTGCTGATACTACAGGTGTGAGCCATTGCACTTGGCTTGCCTTGTTGCTGTAAACCAGGGGTGTCCAACTTTTCTAAATCTCTGCTGCACATTGGAAGAGTAAGGGTTGTCTTGGGCTAAACATTAAATATATAAGCACTAATGAAAGGTGATTAGCAAAAAACTGTTCCTAGTACTACAGATAAACAAAAAAAGTCCTTACAAAATCAGCACGTGGCCTGTGGGCCACAGGCTGAACACCCCTGCTTAAACATTTAATTTATGTTTAGATTTACCCACATGCATACAACTTGCTTGTAATTCCTTCTTAAATCTTGGACTTTCCAAATAAGACAACTTTCTTTCCTCCTCAAATAGATCATTTAGAAATTTTTGTTTGTTTTTAGAGATAGGGTTTCACTCAGTCACCCATGCTGGAGTGTAGTAGCATCATCACAGCTCACAGCTACATCAAACTCCTGGACTCAAGCATTCCTCCGCCTCAGCCTCCCCAGCAGCTGGGATTACAGGCACCACTATGCCCGGCTAATTTTATTTATATATATATTTATATATATATTTATTAAAAAAAAAAAAAATATATATATATATATATATATTTTGGTAGATTCTGGGTCTTGCTATGTTGCCCAGGGTGGTCTCAAATTCCTGGCCTCAAGTGATCCTCCCACCTTAACCTCCCAAAGTGCTAGGCCTATAGGCATGAGCCATGGTGTCTGGCACTAAAAATGCTTTTAATAAGTGCAATGGTATAGGACAGGTGGCACCCTAGCCAGCTGAGTGAGCTGGAGGACCTGCTGCCTTAGCCCTGGCTGTGTTGTGGTGGCGGTGCACTATAGGAGGTTCCAGTGGCCGGATGAGCCAGACAACTGAAACACTAGCACCTTTGATCTCCCTCCCCTTGCACTGTGGGCTGAACCCCAAACCCCACCTTTTTTAGGCCTGGCCAATTTCATGGCCTGGTCAATTTCATGTAAGTTTCCTAGGCCAGAATGAAAGGGATTGTAACCATTCAATAACTGAGTTCAGGCCCCATGCTGCTATTCTGGCTGAATATAACTTTAGAAGATCCAGTTAAATGTAACAATTGAGTTCCGCCTAAGTAACCCCAAATGAGGAAATATACCCCTGAGCAAAGAGCCCAGAGAGAGGCAGAAAGGGGGAGCAAGAGAGGCCCCCACCCCCCACCCCACTGGGTTCTCTCTGCCAGGGGCTTTGGCATTTTTGTATTCTTTTTTTCTGTAAATAAATCCTGTCTTACCACTAATCTGTGGTCCATGGATTCATTCTCAGAATCACCGAGACCAAGAACCTACTGAAGGGAAACTCTAGCATCAGCAGTAGCACAAGCCTGTCTTCCCAGGTACTCAGAAGGCTGAGGAGGGAGGATTGCTTGAAGCCAGGAGTATCAAGCTATAGTATGCTAATAACTGTGACTGAATAGCCACTGTACACCAAACCAACTGGATGAAGTAGTGAGACTATCTCGAAAAAAAAAAAAAAATGTTTTTCATAGGCATCAAATTATCTCCATTTTGCTTGTAGGAAAATGTGTTTATTATTCTCTTATTCCTGAAAGATATTAATATATTCATCAAGTATGGAATGCTTTTTTAAAGTTATCTCTCAGCCCACTTCTATTGGTGCTATTGAGAGTGGTGTCCATCTTTATGCTGCTCCTCTGAAGGTAAGGCCTTTTCACTCTTAAAATCTTTTACTCATCTTCAGGGTTCTAGAGTTTCACCAGGATATGTCCAAACATAGATTTCTTTTCATTTCACCTGGTTGGTATTTGCTAGGGTTTGTGAGACTGTCAATTGGTTTTCATCAGTCCTGGAAAACCATTAGCCATTCTCCCTCCAAATACCACATCTGCCCACTTGTCTCTTTCTGGAAAACCAACAAATTCCCTGTTATAACTTATCAATCTTTCTCCAAGTCTCACATCCTCTCTTTCATAGTTTACCTCTCTTTGTTTCTCTGTGCTGCACTCTGGATGTTTATTGTAGATTATAGTAAAAAGCCACAGGGGAAAGGTGAATATGAAAACAAGTGATAAGAAGGGGTGTAATCCTAGCACTCTGAGATACTGAGGCAGAAGATCGCTTGATCCCAGGAGTTTGAGGCTGCAGTCAGCTGTGATCCTCCTGCTGCACTCCAGCCTGGAGGACAGAGCAAGGCCCTCTCTCCAAAGGGGGGAAAAAATGAAATTAAGAAAATAATTACACTTATAAAAGCATGGAGAATGACAAAAATACTTAGACATAAGTTTAATAAAAATGTAACACTTGCATTCTGAAAACTACAAAACAGTTCTGAAAGAAATTACTTAAGAGCCAAGTAAGTATAAAGCTATCCCATGTTCCAGATGGAAAGACTTCTTATTGTTAACATGGCAATTCTGCCCAATTTATTTACAGATTCAAGGTCATCAGTGTAAAATCTGCCTTTATTTCTAGAAATGGGCAGCCAATCCTAAAATTCTTATAGAAATGCAAAACAAAAAAACACAAAACATCCAAAAACAATCTTCAAAGAGAACAAAGTTGGAGGACTCCTTGCCAATTTCAAACCTGTGCCAGTCTTCAGAGTTGAAGACTGTGGCACTGGCGTAAGACTATAACACAGAGATCAACGAATCAGAATTGAGAGTCCAGACTAGGGTGCAAAGACCATTCAATAGGAAAAGAATAGTTTTTGTAGGAAATGGTGCTGTAACAACCGGATAGCTCCATGCACAAGAATGAGTCTGAATCCTGTTTCACACCACATACTAAAGTTAACTGAAAATGAGTGCAAGACCTAAATATAAATCTTATAATAACAAAGTTCTTAGGAGAAAACAATAGGTGTAAATCTTCCTGGCCTGGGATTAGGCAACTATTTCTGACTTTCAGCACGAGCAATAAAAGAAAACATAGATAAACTGGACTTCACAAAATTAAAAACTTTTCTGTGTCAAACAAAGGCATGCACCACCAAGAAAGGGAAAAGACAACCCACCAAATGGCAAAAAATTTATACCAAGCTTATCTCTGTTTAGTGCCCAGAAAAGAACTCTTACAACTCAACAATAGAAAGAGCAAACTGCTCAATTAAAAAATGGGCAAGGAATCTGAAAAGGCATTTTTCCACAGAAGATATACAAATAGCCAATAAGCACATGAAAAGATGTTCAGCATCACTAGTCAAAAGGAAAATGATAATCAACACCACAGTGAGACACCACTTCCTACCACTAGGACAGCTATAATATAAAAAACAAACAAAAACCAGAAAGCATGTGTTAGCAAGGATATGTAGAGATTGGAGTGCTTACACATTGCTGATTGCTGGTGTGAATGTAAATGTAACAGCATCTTTGAAACAGTTTGACATTTCCTCAAAAAGTTAAATATACATTTAAAATATGATTCTGAATTTCTACTCCTAGGTTTTATAAAGCCAAGATAAATTATAATATGTGTTCATACAAAAAATTGCACAGGCATGTTCATAAAGGCATTATTCATAATAGCCAAAAAGTAGAACAACTCAAATGTCCATCACTTAAAATGGATAAACACAATGTGACCAGTCCATACAATGGGATGTTATTTAGCCATAAAAAGGAATAAAAGGAATACAGTCCTGATACATGCTATGACACGAATGAACTTTGAAAATATGCTGAATGAAAGAAGCCAGACATAATAAACCACATAATTATATGATTCCATTAGTACAAAATATCAGAGTAGGCAAATCTACAGAAACAGAAAGCAGATTAGTTGTTGCCAGAGGCAAGCAGAAGGGAGGGGGGAGGAGGAGAGCGGGAGGGAGGGAGAGTGGCTACTAAAGGAGTACGGGGCTCTCACAGTGACAAAAATGTTCTGAAACTGGAGAAAGAGTTGTAGAGGCTAGTGAATATACTAAAAACTACTGAATTTTACATTTTAAAATGGTGAATTTTATGGAATAGGAATATGTCAATCTAAATAAAATGGAAATAAAGATTTTTTTAAAGATGCCAATTCTCCCCAAATTGATCTATAGATCCAACACTATTCTAATCAAATCTCAGAAGTGTTTGTTTGTTTTTTTTATAGAAACTGACAGCTGGTTCTAAAATTTATATGGAAAAGCAAAGGGGTTTACAAGAAAAACAGTTTTGAAAAAGACTCTCCTATTGTTCAAGATTTACCATAAAGCTCCAATAAACAAACACTGGTATCTGTGAAAGGATGAGATACACATAGGGTAAGGAAAGAGAAGAGAGGCTAGAAAGAGATCCAAGCACAAACGGCTGACTGAGGACAGAGAAAAGATGATCTATGGAGAAAATAACAGGTCTCTTAATGCTCAAAGAAATGTGTGCTCATGCAGTAAGAATGAGTCCCAACCCGTATCTTGCACCATACATTTTTTTTTTAATTAGCTCAAAATGGATTGGAGGGCTAACAGGTCAAAGAACTACATGTAAAAACCAAAATAGTACAATTTCTGGGAGAAAATATACAGTGCAGAATTCTTGGGTAGGACACAGAGAACACAGACAATTAAAGAAAAGATAAATGGCTGATTTTACTTCATCAAGATTAAGCACTTCTGTTCTTTTTTAAAAGATATTAAGAAAATAAAAATTAAATCCACAGTCTGGGAGAAAATACTTGGAAAACACATATCTAATAAATGGTTGGTATTAAAGAATATAATAAACCCTCACAAGTCAACAATAAGAAAACAAACAGTACGACGTCTTTTAATGGGCAAAATACTTAAAGGCACATAAGCATAGGAAAACACATTTAGCATCATTTTTCATTAGGAAAACACAAATTAAAACTACAATGAGACACCACTACACATCCACCAGGAAGGATAAAATTTTCACTTGACACATTAAATGCTGACCATTTCTCAAGCAACAGAACTCTCATGCATTGCTTGTGGGAATGCAAACTGGTGCTATTACTTTGGGGCACTGGTAATTTCTTACAAAATTAAATATAGACTTACCATATGATCTAGAAAAGCCCAGTCCTAGGTATTTACCTATGAAAAATAAAAACACACATCCTCATAAAGATGTGTATAAGAAAGTTTTTGGCAGATTTATTCATAAACACTAAAACTATACATCTCCAAACTTCTCTCAATTGGTGAATGTATAAACAACTTGTGGTATATTCATTAATTACACAGCAATATGGATGTATCTCAAAAGCATGATGGGTAAGAAAACAGACTCAAATGTGACATACTGTGGAATTCCATTTACACAGCATTCTGAGAAAGGCAAAACTGCAGTCACAATTAATAGTCATCATCAGGGGCTCGAGGGGAAGGGTCTAAGGCAATTTTGGGTTGGTGAAAATATACTATGTCATGATTGTGATGACAGCTAATATCTGCATCTGTTCATCAAAACTCATAAAACTGTATCCTTAAAAAGGGTGAATTTTACACTACATAAATTATACTTCAATAAGCTCAATGATAAAAAATATATATACTAGAAATAATACCAAGTAGGATAAACATTACAAAATCTATACTTAGACACATCACGGCAAAGTCATAACCCATCAAAGACATAAAGAACATCTTCACAGTGAGCAGAGTTCAATAGAAGGAAAAATCCTTGAAATGAGCATTATTTAGATTGAAAGCTGAAGCTGAAGACAATGGAATAAACTTTCTGCTCCAACAGAAGTTTCACCACCTAGAACTTTACCCTAGGGGAGTGGGAGCTATTATTATTAATATTTTCTCCCTTACTAGGTTTTCAACCTATCTATGAAATTTTAAAGTAGGTTATTACCATTTATATGTTTATGTTGCCTTGAGAAGACACAAGATGTCATGCTAAATTTGAAACCTATAAACATTTTCAAATTATATTAAAAAGAAATATTTTTTAAATGCTACTGAAAATGTGAGATAACTTCTGGTAGTCATAAATAGAAGCACACTGGCAGATTTTGGTAGATCAGCAGGCCAAACTTAACCACAGAGAAAGAAATGAGCCACTGAGAAATTCATCACCAAAATAAAAAAGATAGTACTGGCAAAGGTGTAACATAAAGAGTCAATACACTAGATTTCCAGAATACAACTCAAAAGTTTCCCTGGGTTTTCAGCATTAAACTTTTACTGTATACTTGAACTAATCTAATGACATTTTCATGTATATGCGTTTAACAAAGACACATCACTACCCCAAACTTGTAAACAAAGCTTTTTATAAAAAACATGCCACATGTCATTATTTTTCCATTGAAGTTTAATTTGGAAAGCAGATTTTAGGTAAAGCAATTTCAGAATGACTTAAGTAAAATACTTATTGAACATTTAAAATACAGAATAAAAATCAAATAAAGAAGGTTTCAGTTAAAAATAGTTTTTTACCAACACCCTGACCATGATGCATTTTAGAAGCAGGAGCATCTGTAGTACAAGCAGAAGAGCAAAACACAGCAAGATGTGAATACATCTAAACAGGTGGCAAGGGATGAAGAAGGCTGCACAGCATTAAAAATACACCAATAGAGAAAGAAAGTGGCATTCGAGTCAGGAAAGAACAACCAGAAATGAAGTATCGTAAGATTCTTGTGTTCTTTGGAATGTGTCTAGAGATGCTGATTAACTTTGGACACAAACACAAAATTATATAGTGAAAGAGTACAAAAACACATTTGTCTATCAAAAAATGGGAAGAAAAGAGAAAAATGAACAAAGTTGAGCTAAATAGAAAGCCCAGGATAAAAAGAGGTTGATTAATGGGCACACATATACACTTAGAAGAAAAAAGAGTGAAGTCTGAGGTGCACTGTGGACTTGGGGTGAGGGTCGTGTTTCAGTGCAGGTTTAACAACTGTAGCAAAAGAAACAGCTTTGGTGAGGTTTGGGGCCCTGACTAAGGGAGGGGACATATGAAAACTCTCTGCACTACTCTCAATTTTTCTATGAACCTAAAACTGCTCTAAAAATATAAAATCCTATATAAATAAATAGAAGCCCAAAACAAGACTATAGAAAGGATTCCAAATTATAAGTAATTAAAATAAATGAAACTAAGCTAAATGTTCTAGTCTTTTAAAGACAAAGATTGTCAGGGGGGATAAACAAAAATCCATTAGATATCATTTTTAAAAAATTCGCCAAAAATATAAAGATACAGAAATACTAAAGGGAATAGGAAGAAAAATATATACTAGGCAAATACATCAGATAAAATTTTCTTTAAGACAAAAAGGATTGCCAGAGATAGACTATACCACATAAAGATAAAAAGATCCAATTTATTAGTAAGATCCTGCAAGAATTTTAAATTTATATGCATCTAGAAACATTTAAAAGCCTCAATATTTTATATAAAGCAGAAATGAACAGAAATAGAAGAAAACTGACAAATCCACAATCATACTGGCAGACTTGAACACACCTCTCCCAGTGATTGAAACATCAGTTAAAGTTATCTACAAGGACAGAAAAGACTTGAACAAAATCATCAAGCTTCACTTAAGGCCACACAGAGAATGCTGATTCTCCAACCTAAAGGACACAGTCTGTTCTTACATGCACACTGCATTTATGAGGCTGAACCACACAAGCACCATCCTAAACAAAGTTTAGAGTCAAAGACTGCAAACACAGAGATCACTTTGTGCACAATGCAGTGAACTTACAAACTGAAATATTTTAAAATATTATATATTCAAATACAAATGTATATTTTTACATAGCAAATATTTTTAAGCTATGTATATTTGTAATTGAGAAATACTTCTAAATAACTCATAAACCAAAAAAGCAATCATAGTAGAAATAAGATAACATTTATAAATTAAAGATAATAAAATATATATCTATATCTGTGTGCTAGAACAATCTGCGCTTAGAAATGTATAACTTCAAATGCTTATTTATATCAAAAAAGCTGTCTGTCAATGAGCTAATATCCAATAGAAATTTGAAAAAAAACAGAAACATGAACCCAAAAGCAAAAGGAAGAAAATAAAAAGAGAAATAATGAAACAGAAAATTAAATGTCCCATGGGGGGAAAAAAATCAACATATTAAAAAATTATTAAAATAAGTAAACTAATAAAATATTTAACTATGTAAGGACTAGGATAAAACATGAATGATTTCCTCTTTAACCTGGGTGTAAGAAAAGGCTTTCTAACTATAAATTAAAAATTCACTAAAAGAAAAGAGCAGACAGATAAACTTGACTTTTTAAGAATTAAAAATCTTTGGCACAGCAAAAAGTACCATGAGAAAATATAAAAGACAAACACTAAATGGAATAAATATTTGCAGCATATATCACAGGAAAAAGAAACAACATACCTACTATACTAAAAAATAATATAAATAAAGAGATAAATAAATCCTTTTTAAATGTGGGGGGTATATCAAAAACCCTAAAGAAAAATATGCCAAAGACATGAAAAGAGATATAAAAGTGTCTTAAACCTATGAAAAGACGTTTTGCTTTGTTCATAGGAAGAGAAATGTAAATTAAAACCACACTGAGCGGCAATGCTCCATCCTCACTTCAGCACAATGAGCAGGCTGAAGCACAGCGCCTGTCCGTGAGGCATGGACAGAGATTTGGAAATGACAGCAAAACTACACCTGCACTGCTGTCCAACCCTGCCATCTCGTGTCTATGACTTTCCTGGAAGCACTGCAGTTACAAAATATTGTAAACTACTTCAACATCCTAGCATCATAAAATCCAAATAATGAAGCAGCACCAACCAGGTGGAAGAAAAAGAAAAAGGAAAAACACAGACGGTCACCGTGCACTGGTGCAGAGCAACTAAGTGCTGCTGAGTGAAGAGCAGGAGTGCTGAGGCTGCGCACAACCACATGGCACTGCAGGTGCACCTCAGAACAGTTAAAATAGCAAATGTCACATGTATTTTAGAATAAAAATAGTAAAAAAGAACATATATAGCAATATCATATACATATATATAATGTAAGAAAAAGGGGAAACTTAGATAACATAAATGTATCTGCTCAGATTTACAACAATACAGGAAGAATAAACAAAAACCAAAACAATGTGTCTGCCTACAGGGTGCTGTTGGTAAATGTGCATGCTTGACAAATGGCTACTGGGTGTGAGAGGGAAGACCTGGTTTTTGCGTTTGCCAATTTCCTTCCATGGGCAAATCCTCCCACCACGGGTGATTTCAAACTGCCAGCGTGACACCACTAAGCACACTGCTGGGAAGAAACATGCAGACGGGGTTCAGGAGCGGTGAGAGACAACCTGAGAGCATCACTGTCACATGCAAGGGGTGGGGCCACCTGACAGCATCACTGTCAGACGTGAGGGGTGGGGACCATGGGAAGAGACAGGGTATGGTGGGGTTGATGTGTTACACATGCATATATATTTGTACATTTATACACACACGTACATGTATGTTTGTGTGTGTGTATGCATGTACTGTCCAGTTCTGATTACAGACAGGGTTAGAAACAAAGACAATGCCCACAGCAACTAAGCATGCCCAGCACCCAGAGCTTGGTCTTTAATAACATTCCACTCCATAGGAACCTGGGCCCTTCAAAGAAATGGCTGATGCTTGGGCTGGGTATGTTAGGTACAAGATGAGCCTGAAACATAAGACAAAAAAGGAAATATTTTTTAAAACTAGGGGACAGGGTGTGGGGGAGAGGAAGGCATTGGGGGTCAGCAGAAAAAGCTCCCAAGGCGAGCACCAGATCTTTGAGGGTAGTGAAGAATGACACACAAGGACCATGAGGAATTAAAAACAAGAATCCATGAAATGAAGCTGATAATAAGTAGACATATGGGGACAGGAGAGAAAGCCCAGGGGAAGCTTGTGAGGGGCAGAACACCGGATTGCCTGGGGATGTCATCCCACAGACAGCTTATTCACTGCAGAGCCAGGAGTAGGCAGACACTCCACACCCACAGCCTTGCCCCAGTCTTCCAGGCAAGGCCCCAAGGTGCCACTCCCACAGGCAGGTAATGAGAGTGCACATCAGTTCCTCATGAGGAGTCACCAGATAAACCCATTAGGAGACTTCTGTTTTTTAAGAGAGACTATGTTCTTGAAAATGTCAGCTTCTTGGAAGCAACAGAAAGGTTGTGGAAGGTTCCAAATTGACAGAGCCCATAGACATGTGACAGCTGAGAGTGGCACCAAAGCTGGATCAGACCTGGCACTGGAGGGAAACAGTGCTGGTGAAGCATCCCTAGGGACACAGCTGGTGGATGTGGTGTGGCCAGGAACAGCAGCCTCTCCCACTCCAAATCTACCCTCCCAACTCCCCAGAGACCAACATCCCTGCTCTCTCTGGGGCTCTTCAAATTCAAGGTTTTTCTGTCCCGGCTACTCCCTTTTCAGGTTGTAAACATTCAAATAGCTCCTATTACAAAGTCCACCAAAACAGACCTCTGTTAGACCCTGCATTTCAGAGTTGAGCACTATGCTGTTACCTCCTCTCTCACCTGCAAACCCTACCTGCTACTCTCCCACGGCTCCCTCAGACCTTCTCCAAGTCACTGACAACATCCCCACCCCACATTGCCAAAGCCAGTGGACATCTCTTGGCCATCCTTGTGCCTGAGGACCCTACATCCTGTGAGCTGCTGGCAGTATAACACAGTTCATCTTCACAGAAGGCACCTTGGCCACAGCACCTGGAAGGGACATCTTACAACTTAACAGGGATGGAGTGAGGGGCCGAGTGTAGGTTCTGGAACCTGGGAACTATGGGCATGAATCTTTGCTCCAGTGTTGACATGTCTTGGCTTTAGTATCTTTTTTTTGTACTAACAGAGTCTCACTTTATCACCCTCAGTAGAGTACCATGGCATCACACAGCTCACAGCAACTTCCAACTCCTGGGCTCAGGCGATTCTCTTGCCTCAGCCTCCCGAGTAGCTGGGACTAGTATCTTTACTGATGCACATGGATCCTCAGAGACCCTTGGAGAACCATGAGGTCTGAGGGAGGCACTTTGCCTGGAACACAGAAACACAGAAGCAAGTCCTACTACAGCCATGCACCTGTGTCCAGGCAGACTCCACTGGCCCTGATCCCTTGGCAGAAGCCAGATGGCCTGTGCGGCCCCCAGCTCCACCCACGGGGGGAGGCAGAGTGCCCTTGGCTAGGTCATGGCCCAGGACTGGAGCTGGAAGCAAAATACAGACTCGGAACCAGAACTGGAACCTGACAGCTCAGTTGGGCTGCTACCAGATTCTCGTCCCATTACTGCTACTCCTACTTTGTCAAATTAACCTCAGGGGATGAGAGAACAGCTGTCCCCCTCAGCTGCCAGGCACATGGCAAGGCTCAGAGGATCTGGCCTCCAGTTTGTTGTGAGCAGGAGGCAAGCAGCATGGTGAGGGTGCAGGCCTGCACAACCATCTCCATTGAAGCTGCCTCCTAGCTTAGGTCTCCAGGGTGTGTCACATCCAAGGGCAGGGCAGTCTCCACCACACGAATCCCACACAATCTGTGGTAGCAAAGGGCACTCAGTAGAATGGCGTGTGCTACTAAGTGCCACCGGGGCTTTGGAGGAATAAAGGGAGCCGTGAGACAAGCAGAAGACCACAGGTGAAGTGGGAGGTGCTCACCAGTAAACAGAAGTGCCCTCCGCCCCTGTGACCACTAAGGATCCTCCTCAGGGTCAGAAGATGGCTGAGGGAGGGGCACAGCCCCCCTCCTCTGGCCACACTGGGCAGTCTGAAGCAAGTGGGTGGTACGCTTGGTAGTAAAAGCAGCAGGAAGGCTGGACCCACTAGTCTGCATGTGCACATGGAGGTGGCTGCTCCCCACTCTGCTGCCATCCCAGGCTGGCACGGGGCAGCAACAGTGGCTGTCCAGATCCATCACCATCTCCATGTGGGGCCACCAGACAGCCCGGCAACACAGCAGCAGGGGAGAAATGAGTCATGGTGAAGAATGATCATCCCTCACACCAGGCTACAATCTGATCCACACCTCCAGAAGGACAGTTCTCTCCATAATCCCTGGCAGGGGGGAAAGGCCCAGAAAGAGTACTGCCCACCATGAAAGAGGAAGTCACGAGGAGGAAGGGAGAAAAGGCTGGTGCCTAAGGCTTTCTGGGCCCCAGGGGCAGTTGTTGGATCTCCCTCTGAAGGTGAGCTGTGCCCATCCTAAAACAGAGCCCTGAGACCAGTGAGGCTACAGAGCTGCTGGGGGCCAGTGAGGGACAGAGTTGAGCCACCACTGGGCAGATGGCAGCCTCAGTAGCCACCTATACTTTTCACTGCTCTTTGAGAGCATTGGAAGAGAGCACTTTATCACCCTTGGTAGAGTACCATGGCATCACCACAGCTTCCCCCAGCAAGCTGGGCCTTCCCAGCTCTCATGGTGAAGGAGGCCTGATCCTCACATCACCACAGGAGTATCCACAGATGCTGGATAGATGAGACACTGCAGAGATGTCAGGAGAATCAGCTGGCCCCAGATCCAACCCTGTGGCCTGAAGCTCCCTCCAGGACCAAGTGCTGGCTGGGCTTCAATGTCTGAGGACACCATGTTGGGGCCACATCTGCCTTTCACACAATACCAATGCTCCTGTGAGTTTGTCTCACTCTGAAGTGACCCAAGTCCCCTCTCAGTTCTCTTCTGGTCACTCTTCAGTGCCTCTTGGGCCCTCACCCTTACCTACGGCAGACAGCTCTTCCCCAAATCCCTTCTCATTTCCCTGCAACCATAGGGCTCTGGCTGAGCAGCACTACACTGCCGAGGAGGCACTGTTCAGTCTCCTCTGCACAGAGTGCGTGGCTCCAGCCGTAGACAGCCAGTCCTGGAGTCCACGACACAGGGCAGCATAAGTGGGGCTTCAAACAATTGAGGCGAAGCTGCCTGTTCCACTCCCCACAGGCCATTGAGCATGTAGGAGACAACTGAGCACCTTACAACATAGCAAGAGACAGAAACCACACACGAGACTGGCACCATGAGAGCCCCAGGCAGGGCCTCACAGAACCAACCCCTTCAACTCAAGCACAGTGGCACTAAGAAACCAGCCTGACTTCATCAGAGCCAGTGGGTCTCGAAGCTGTTTCAGAATTTAGCTGTCCCCAGGCGTCCAACTGTTACTCTCCACACAGGACCCCCAGTGCTTCTCAGCACCAAGCTGGATTTCTACACCCCAGTGGTGCTCTCCCTGGGCCTCATGCAAAATCTTGCCTGGGCCCAAAAACTCTAGGCTCTCTTCCTTACCTGCCATGTCTCCACCTCCCCAGGGCCACCCAGCATAAAATCACAGACTCCATCTGGTCACCTTCCACTGCTCAGTCCATACCCCACGACCCCATGACAGTCTGGGGCTTGCTCTCAGTTAGTCCCCTCTCCAGTGCCCAAGCCCCACGGCCACCCGCCCTGGCCCATTGTCACCAGGCTCCCTCTAAGACAACTGCAGCCCCAGAGGGTTTTCAGCCCTTCTCTGATCCCTGCAGGCCAAACCTGATGCCTTAAAAGTAGAAATGCAATAATGAATGGCAGTCCTCCCAGATGGGGGAAAATAAAACACCTAGAAAGTTCAATGTTTTGAATTAAGGAATAAAGACCTAAATGACAAGCATTTAGTACATATCAAAACCAATAGAATACGTCTTAGAAAAATATCGAAAGCCAAAATGCATTAGTTAGAAAAAAAATCCCAAAAATACCCAAGGGAAGCATTCAAGAAAAATAATAGCATTAACCTAAAGGAAGAAAAAAAATCATAACATGAATTAAAATGAAAAACTAATGAAACAGTAAACTATAATCAATATAACTGAAAGCTATTTTTGGAAATAAAACTGAGATATTTGACAAATCTGACTAAAAAGCTAAAATGAGCATTAGAAATAAAGGAAACAAATAAGACTACAAGCTGTGAGTGTGTAACATATGCACATTTTTACACATATGCCTGAAAACTTATCTAAAATGGACTATTTTCTAAGGGAAAAAAAAAGGATATATAAGAAAATGTGTATGAAAGTAATACCCATGGCAGGAATTGTACATAAACAGGCAGAAATCTGAGGTTTAATATAGAAATTCAACCAAATATTGGACCAACAGTATTTGCTTTTTGAAATAAAGTATAGTAAAATTTGTTACTTAAATAAAGGACAGAGAAACAAGATTTTCAAATCATGCCATGAAAGCAAACTACCATTTACATTAATTAACATCAAACTCATATAAAAATTAAACAAAAAGAATCTTACAGAACAGTATCGCCATAACCCGAATCCTCACACAGTATCCCCATATCAACCAGAAACACGACCTTCATAATCACCCTCACCCAGTATTCACAGGAATTGTTCTCTTAAAGTTACCCGACCCTATGCTAACCTCAACTCCAGGTCTATCCCTCTTGTTATCCCTTACTCAGTCTGAGTAAATACTAGCAGATTGCAACAGTGTTTAAAAGTGTCAATAAGACCTAACAGAATTTATTCCAAGAATCAACATTTGGAGTTTCTCAACAGAATTCACTACATGAAGAGATTAAAGGAGAAATCATGTGACCGTGATCACATTTAGTAAAATGCAACTTTCACTTTCAATTTTAAAAACCAAACAAGTTACTAAATTCCTAGTTTTACAAGGAAGCTTCTGTGGATTAATTAAGAATATTTATCTGACAGCCACAGCAAACAGAGTGCATCAAGTCAGGAACAAGTCAAATTTCAACTGAAATCCCTCTTGGAAATAAAAGCATTTTAACACATGCCAACCTGCAAATACATAGAAAATGATAGACTTCCTATATACTGCTAAGCATTCTATAAATGCAATAGAAAAAAATTCTGATTGCAATAATCAAATAACACTAATTAGTTGGAAAAGAGCTCAAAAGGAAAATCCTACAGCAAGAAAGCTATAAAATGTAACTGCAGGTTAATAAAGGAATACCTGGGAAGAGAGAATGACTTTCCATATCAGAAACTGAATGCTGTTAAAATATCAGCTGTTTAAAATTTAAATTATGGATTTGATCCATTTGGAACAAAATCTCAATATGAATAACTTTTTAACTTGAAAATCAATCTAAAGTTCATCTTGAAAGTGGGTAGACAAGAATAGCCAGAATATTTTTTAAATAATGGGCTTCTTTATCAGATAAGTAAATATATCATAAAACTAAAATAATTAAAACACCCAGTACAGTGGCTCATGACTATAATCCTAGCATTCTAGGAGGCTGAGGCAGGTGGATTGCTTGAGCTCAGGAATTCAAGACCAGCCTGAACAAGAGCAAGATCATCTCTACTAAAAATAAGAAAAAATATCCGGGCATGGTGGCATATGTCTGTAGTCCCAGCTACTCAGGAGGCTGAGGCAAGAGAATCGCTTGAGCCCAGGAATTGAAGGTTGCTGTGAGGTATGATGCCACAGCTGTCCACTGAGGGTGACAAAATGACTCTGTCTCAAAAAAAAAAAAAAAAAAAATGAAACAGTTGTACCAGAACAAGACCAGATTAGAGAATTCAGAAGCAAACAGGAAAATATACAATATTTTCACATATGGTACATATAAGACAAAAATCACAGCACAAATCATCAGGAAAATGAAGTTTCTAATGAATCGTATTTTCAATACTTGTAAGAAAAAATAACGTATCTTCACCCCCACTAATATACATCTAACTAAATCCCAAGTGAATTATATAAGTAAATATAAAAAACAAAACACAAAGGAAAATAGAAGTGAATACCCATATTTCAGGATGGGAGAGGTTTTTCTAAATATAGGCACAATAGAAGATGACATCACAAAGGGAAATACTGTTGTAACTGCCTCCAATGCTACAGATCAGAGGAGATGTTCAACTCCCCTGGGGAAAATACCTACCAAACGTTAACAGAGTGGTGTTTCAACAAAGCAGGAACCTTTATGAGTAAGGAGGCTGAACTTCTGTTGAAAGGCCAGATATGCATGTGCACAGGCAATGTACGGCTTAAGAAACAAGACAGGCTATGTAGGTTTGTTCTTAAGTTGAATCTGCATCTAAGTTGGAACAGGTACATTTACCTATTACCTGTAATAGCTTCCATTTGTAAGTGTGAGTGATCTGTCCATTGGATTTTTGTAACTTGGGAATGCCCGTATTAAGTTCTCCTACATTTCAAGATGCTCTCTGGGTTACAGTAGCCTGGGCTCTCTCCTTCAAACCACTGTTCCTGAGCTCAGTCTGGAAGTCATACTGCACCTCCAGATGGCACCACACTGACCCAGGAGCTCCAGGAGTGTGAACGTGGCCTGATGTGGGGGCTGCTGTGGGTTTATGAACCAGGATGCTCACCTCCCTGCTACAGATGGTATCAAAAGTAGGTGAAAATAAGCAAAAAGGGAATGATCCAATAAACGATACTTACATCCATACAGTGGACACTATGCAACCTTCTAAACATGATGTTTCCAAACTAGGTACAGTGGAGCATTGTACAGAATACTATTCAGTTAAACAGCAGCCCATGCAAGTATGTCCATTTCAATCCCTGGGACAGTGTAGAACAAAATGGCCACAGCCCCTGGGCACAGGGCAGTCAGAGGTCAGGGATCCTGGTACAGTGGAGAGGTCAAGTCCCACAGGGGAAAACCAGATGGCCACTGTGACAGAGTTCTGCCCTAGTAGGAGCAGAGACAGAAAGGGGGCTAGAGGGCTTGAGTCTCATAATTTTTAAATAAAACAGTATTTTGATATAACCTGTCAATTTTCATTTTAAATACAATTATAAATGTATAGTTTCCAAAATCAAATAATTCTACAAAGCTTATAACAAAATACAGTGGCCCCTGGCCCTCTCCCCCTACCTCTTGCCTCTACACCACAACCTTTCCCTCAGCTCTTTTATTCTCTTTTACTATTTATCTTCAATTTCTTCTTCCTTTCTTCCTTCCTTTCCTTCTTTCTCTCTCTTTCTTTTGAGACTCTGTCTCTGTCACCCTGGGTAGAGTGTTGTGGTATTACCTTACATAACTGCAATCTCAAATTCCTGGGCTCAAGCAGTCTTCCTGCCTCAGCCTTCTGAGTAGCTGGGACTACAGGCACTGCCCCAACACTTGGCTAATTTTTCTATTTTTAGTAAAGTTGGGGTTTCACTCTTGTTCAGGCTGGCCTCAAACTCCTGAGCTCAAGGGATCCTCCCACCTCAGCTTCCCAGAGTGCTGGGATTGCAGGGATGAGCCATCACACTGGCCTATTTATCTCCAATTTCTAATTGCCAAGTTTGTGCTACTATCCTTGTTTTGATAATTTTGTGTATCACCTGTTAACTTCCTACTATAAAAGATGGGAATTGGCTCTCCTAAGCCTCCCAACCCCAGAAGGATGCCCCTGGGGTGGCCACACGACTGCCACTCCCCTCTGTTACTAGACAAAGAAGGGTTCGGCAGCCTGTCACTATCAGTCAATTTGTAGAGACGGGTTAGGTCTATCAAACTTTGCCAGAAGGCTGGAGATTTTGGAGAACAGTCAAAGTAGTCTCTTTAAGACTATTCTGTTTTTTTATTTTTTTAATTTTAGTTTTAAACATAATGGTTTATAGTAAAGATTATAGTAACCTTTATTTTAAATAATAATCAGCACAATTTAGTGATAATTTATTATAATATTTTTAATTTAGAATTTTTCAAATTAATCTTTTTAAAGACCACAATAACATTTATTTTAAATAATAAATAGTACAACTCAGAGATAATTTATTAAACATTTTTAATTTAAAAGTTAATTTTTAAATTATTTAATATGGGTATTTTTAGGGTAGGAATTAAATTTATAATATAGTAAAAATGGGAGACTGGAGGTGAAGATGTGTCATGTCCACCCCAGCCTGACAGACTTTATCTTATTTTTAAACTCATAAATTCTACCAAGAAGAATCAAACTTAAGTATTTTAACCAGATTTATTACTTTAAACAATGTAACATCATTATAAAAATTCAAGGATCCACTTAAAGGCCATTTTTTTCCAAAGTCAAGATGATACACCAGCTAGCTATGTACAGTAAAATTTCATTGTCTTTTAGTTACAGAGTTATCCATACTGAGAACAATGACACAGAACACACCCCAATGACCTATCATTTAAATGAGATTGAGGCCCGAGCTCCCCTAATACAGATCAAATATAGAAACACCAGATTTTTTAAGAACAAAACCAGAACTGATGAGAACTAAAGTTCTCAGTCTGCATCCATGAGGCCTGAGCTTTTATAATACTGAGTAGATACAGAAATACCAGATTTTTCAAGAACAAAATAAGAACTGATGAGAACTGAAGTTCTCAGCACACAGCCAGAATAAAACAGGTGGACTTCAGTGAGTGACTACAACGGCAGGTGAATGAGAGTAGGGCCCTAGACTCCCAGAAGACTCCATCAACGCTGCTGGGAGCATGGGAGCACTGCACCCCAGGCCCAGGCAATTGCTAAGCTTGCCCTAATATGGCACTTACCCCGTACTTACAGGAACAGTCTAGGGTTCCCTTCGTGGGCGCCAGAAATGTTACTAGACAAAGAATGTCTGGCCACCTGTCATTGTCAGCCAATATGCAGAGATGGGAACAGGTCCACCAAACTTTGTTAGAAGACTGGCGATTCTGTAGAACAGTGAGAATAGCCTCTCAAAGACTGTTCTGTTCTTTCATTTTCAAAATTATAGTTTTAAACATAATGATTCACAGGAAAGATTATAATAACCCTTATTTTAAATAATAATCAGCACAACTCAGTGACAATTTATTATAACATTTCCAATTTAAAAGTTAATTTCTCGAATTAATCTTTTTAAAGTAAAGACCATAATAACCCTTATTCTATTTATTTTTTATTTATTTTGAGACATGGGTAGAGTGATGCAGTGTCACAGCTCGCAGCAACCTCAAACTCTTGTCTCAGCCTCCCAAGTATCTAGGACTTACAGGCACCCATCACAATGCCTGGCTATTTTTGTTGTTGTTGTTGTTGTTGTTGTTGTTGTTGTTGCAGTTGTCTTTGTTGTTTTTAGCTGGCCCGGGCAAGATTCAAACCCTCTATATGTGCCTTGGTATGTATGGTGCACCCTACCCACTGAGCTACAGGCACCACCCAATAACCCTTACTTTAAATAATAATTAGCACAACTCAGAGACAATGTATTATAACATTTCCAATTTAAAAGTTAATTCCTAATCTATTCAACATGGGCATCTTTAGGGGGGAGCTAAATTTACAAACCAGTAAGAATAGGAGATTGGAGGTGAAAACCAGCTGTGTCATGTCCACCCCAGCCTGACAGACAGCATCTTATTCTCATTATACATGCTTTCACCTCCCCTACATGCAGCAAATGGACCCCACTCCCATGCTCCATGTGCCTGTGGTTAATTCTTCACCAAACTCCTAGCCTTGGGCCAACTACCTGCTGACCTACACCAGAAACATCCTCCAGCCTCCTCTAGGAGCCCCTCCCCTGGGGCCACCACCTTCCTGCTGCCTTACTCCCAGATTTCCAGTGTTCTGGGGGCCTAATGTGGAGAGGTCAGGGGCACAGCCATCCTGCACTCACTTTCAGCTCAGGGCAGCTCCCTGCTGTTGGGCAGGCTCCCAGGGGAAGCACCCGCAGTCTTTAGCCAGGGCAGGAAGGGGCTGAGAGGCTGACCAATGCTCAGCCAGGCTGCCCGCCCCTCTCTCTCTCAACCCTGTCCTCAGAGGTATGTGGTAAGGCCATTCCTAAGACTACAGGGGACACTCACTTCACAGGGCCTTCAACACACACACACAACAGAGATACACACAAGACTCACTCACATCTGCACATACATACCTGCACATGCATATAATACACACATGTGCACAGCATACACCAGCATACAAATGTGCACATGCATGCATGCACACACAGACTAGCACATACATACACAACACATATGTAAATACATGTGTACCCTACACATAGCACATACACCAAGCACACACACATGCACCTCTCTCCTTTCAATTTTTTTCTTTGTCCGTCTTTCCAACTTCCAAAGTTCTATTGTCTACTCTTTCCATTACTTAGGCTTCTGCCTTTTAAAAGCATCCCATCTGTCATCTTAGTGGGTGTTTAAGAGGAAGCAGAGGCCACTATGAATTCAATTTGCCATTCTGGCTGGAAATCAAACTTAAGGGAAGAATTTTTTTACCTAAAGAAAGGCACTCAGATACTAACAGAAGGGATCTGCCTGTATGGAGGGCACAGGGGAGAGGTGGCCCAGAGAATTGCAGGAGCAAGTTCCCAGAGAAACAAGAGGGTAAGCTTGCTCTGAGACAGAGCAGATAAGAGCAGGTGGTTCTGCGCACTGCAGGCACAGCCACGGGAGAAGCCAGGGCCCCTGGGACAAGACAAAATGGAGAAGTATCTCTGTTTTCAAACTATGAGGAGCAGTCATCAGCTGAGACTGTCTCATCAGACCAAAAGTCTTCAGAGGAAGCAAATCCACAAGGGGCCACTGCCAGGCCTGGAGTGGACAAGGGCAGCTCTGTGCCCTTAGGAGTAACATTAAGGGAGGCCGGTTTGCACACTGCAGCCTCAGCAGCCCCACACCCATGTTCACCACGTGACAGAGGCAAAGCCAAACATGCTCATGAAGGTGTCCCCAGGGTGGCACCGTAAGCTAGGGGCTGGTGAGGGTAGAAAGTCACTGAACAAGAGCCAGGGCCGCCACTGGAACCCTTTTCCTGCTCATGCCTCCTGTCTGCACTAAGTACAAGTGAGTTTGTAAATTTTTTCCCATATTTTTTAAATTTTTCAGTTCTATAGTAAAAGTTATCTTAAGGAAATATGAAAAACTATTTTAAAAATTCAGTATTACAAAGAGTAAAAGACCTCAAAGTAAATAAAATCTTCAATAAACTGTGTGTTACCATTATTTAATTTCTTTTTTTTTTTTATTTATTTTTTATTATAGATAAAAATATGCACCATAGATGTGGCCCAATCCATCACCCTCCTTCCACCCAAACCGCCCCCCTCCCTTCCCCTTCCTTGGTCCTTTCCTCATAGTCTTGTGGTATAGTTGGGTTAAATAGCTTTTGATAAATTTTGTCAACATTATTTCCAAAACAGTTATTCTTGTTTGTACTTAATGAATTTTATAGATGAAAGG
>CAUYPK010109224.1:0-10880 GCA_963574355.1 Loris lydekkerianus
ATCCTGTAACTAAATAATTGTGTTGGGATCCAGGACACAGTATATCCGATAACTAAATAATTGTGTTGGGATCCAGGACACAGTCTATCCGGTAACTAAATAATTGTGTTGGGATCCAGGACACAGTATATCCGGTAACTAAATAATTGTGTTGGGATCCAGGACACAGTCTATCCGGTAACTAATAATTGTGTTGGGATCCAGGACACAGTCTATCCTGTAACTAAATAATTGTGTTGGGACCCTACTGCAGCTTTTTGAGCTTTTACATATGGATGTAAAATTTACCATTATCTAGTCCATGTGGCTTCTGACAGAATCTTTGTTTCCTTTCATCTAAAAAATTTTTTAAATTAAAAAACAATGTTAATTGTAGAAAGATGGTGAGATAAATATAGACGAACTAGTTCTCTGTAATCTAATTCCCAATATATAATATTTTGATATACATTGCTTTATACTTTTCTATGCATAAGGCTCTAGCGTTTTTTAAAAATAATAGACCAAATTATATATACAAATGTTTAACGACTTGCCTTTTTTACTTATCAATATATCTCATACCTTGGATATTCTAGAGCTATAATTACCAATGAATTACAATTAGCAGAGTTCTTTGAGGGTAGGCACCATGTTGTTTAAGTAACCATACACAACCTATTGGTGTTTTGGTCAAGGACAGACAGTGGGTCACCTCGTCGCAGGTCAGTGCAATGCATTACTCACGTGGTTCTCACATGACTCTGGTATGAACAAACCTACAGTACTGCCAGTGACATAAAAGTCTAGCACATACAATTCTATATAGTACATAGTATTTGATAATGATAAGGAACAACTGTTACTGGTTTATTTACCTTTATTGTAGGATGTACTTCTACTTATAAAAAAAAGTTACTGTAAAACAGACTCAGGCAGTTTATTCAGGAGGCATCTGAAGAGGGTATTGTATCACAGCAGGTGACAGCTGTGTGCCTATTACTTCCCTGAAGTCCTTCCAGGGGGACAAGATGGGGAAGTGGGGGACAGTGGTGTTGAAGATCCAAACCCCGTATAGACCTCGGCTGATCTGTGTGTCTGTGAAAACACATGCAGTGAGAATAAGATGGAGTCTGTCAGTCTGAGTCTCTTATTCTTACTGTCCCACCCTAAAGATGCCCATGTTGAATAGTTTAGGAATTAACTTTTGTTTGGGGAGGTTGTTTTTCATGGGGAGGGGGGACAGAGTCTCACTATGTTGCCCGGGGTAGAGTGCCCTAGCATCACAGCTCACAGCAACCTCACACTCTTGAGCTCAAGCGATTGTCTTGCCTCAGCCTCCCAAGTATCTGGGACTATGGGCACTCACCCAATGCCTGAGTATTTTTTTTGTTGCAGTTGTCATTGTTGTTTAGCAGGCCCAGGCCGGGTTCAAACCCGTCTGTCTTTGAGTATGTGGCTGGCACGGTAACCAGTGAGCTACAGGCACCAAGCCAGGAATTAATCTTTGATTAGAAATATTGCAATAGATTATCACTATGTTGTGCTGATTATTATTCAAAATAAGGGCTATTGTGATCTTTGCTGTAGTAAGATTGATTTAGGAAATTAACTTTTGAATTGGAAATGTTGTAATAGATTATCACTGAGTTGTGCTGATTTTTATTTAAAATAAGAGTTATTGTGATCTTAACTGTAAACTGTTATGTATAAAACTGTAACTTTGAAAATGGAAGAACAGAACAGTCTTGGAGAGGCTACTCTCACTGTTCTCTAGAATTGCCGGTCTTCTGACAACAGTTAGGAGGATCTAGCCCTTGTCTCTGTATATTGGCTGCCAGTGAAGGTGGCCAGACCCTCTTTGTCTAGTAACATCTATATCCTAGTTTTTTAACAAAAAAAGTTTAAAAAGTAAAACAATTAAAAAAATTTAAAATAGAAAACAGCTTATAGAATAAGGATATAAAGAAAATATATTCAGGAAATTACAAACATATTTCACTTATAAATAAGGATGCAATTTGTATGTTTGTAATTTCCCCTTTATAATAATATATTTTCTTCAATTTTAATATCAGGTGTATCCAGATTAAGTAGAATGATTTTGAAATATTCCTTCTTTTTCTATTGTCTATAAGATTTGGCAAGATATGTTTTTTGAAAGTATTTTTTACTTTTATTTATAAATATTAGTTGTCTATTTTTTGAGACTTTGGGAAAAAAAAAAAAAAACAATAAGAAGAAGTTAACTGATGACTCCATACTGAACCTCAGAGTCAAACCATTCTGTAACAGACACACTCTTATCTGACAATGTGAATGTTACTTTCTTTGCATTATCATTATTGCTTAATATTTCGATGCAGCAATCGTCTGATTTCTTTTCTGAATGTATTTATCTTCATTCGTTCTTTACGAGGTTTTGGTTTCTAGTCTTTATCTTAAACATTGTTATTGTTATTAAATTTTAAGCCTTTTTAATTCTGTGAAGGCAAAAGTGGAAGCCTAATAAACACATGTATCTGTAAAAAAAAATAAAAAAATATATTTGTACAGCTGCAAAATGTGTTTTAAGCAAGTGTTTACAGCAGTTGAAAAGTTTTAAAAATTAAAATCTTTATAAAGTAAAAAAGTTAAAGTAAGCTAAGCTTAATTTATTGTTGAGGAAATTTTAGAAATAAATTGGGTGTAGCCTGAGTGTATTGTCAAGCGTGCAGTGTTGTCCCAGACCCTCCGCATTCTCTCTACTCACTCGCCCAGAGCAACTTGCTGTCCTATGAGCTCCATTCATGGTAAGGGTCCTTTATCTTTTAAAACAGCATTTTTACTGTACCTTGTATATATGTATATATGTATATACTGTATACTGTACCTTGTATATACTGTATATATGTACTGGCATATATATTTGCCACTGTGTTAACTAACAACTGTAGTCAGCGCAGTAACGGGCAGCACAGGTGTGTAGCCCAGAAGCATACGCCACACAGCCCCGGTGGATAGAAGGGTTGCTCATATATGTTTGGATAAGCATGGCAGGAAAACAAGGCCCAGTAGAAAGAAAGAAACACCTGAGCACCCGTGTTTAAAAGAGGAAGGGCTTTATCTCAGCCCCCACAGTGGACTAGAGTCCAAAAATGGCCCAGCTCCCTGACTTGCTCTGTCCTTTCCCTTTTATTTCTAGGCCAGGGTTTCGTCCACGGGTACCCTGGATATCCTTCTAGTTGGTCAGTTTGAATCCAGCTGGAGAAGGAGGGCAGGGGCTTTTATAGAAGCAGAGTTTTTACAGACGCAGAAACAAGCATTAGTTTCAAGGTCCCAGGAAGTTAAATTTCTACAAATTCCTAAGAGCCAAGTCAACTTGGGGAGGACTTTGCAGGGGTGTCCTTGGGCCCTGTGAGAAGACTTGTTTTTTCAGACCTTACTTTTCCCGGCCATCTTCTCTCATTAAGTACACTGTGATGTTCACATGGGATTCAATTGTCAAATGACTCACTGTAACAGTTCCTATGTAACTACAGCTTGCACATTGTAGCCAGTTAAGGGGCTAATTTGCTTTGAATTTCTATAGAAATTTGGATAGATGATGATGGATGATTCATTTATAATGCTCATTATAGCTAACATTATTCTGTGTTCATAGTCACCATTTATTTTAATAATTTGGTCTGTTATTTTAAAAGAGCAAGTTGAAAGGGAGTCTCATATCTTATTTGGTAAATGGAAGAACAGTAGTTAATTGATTTTACTCTTAGGTTTCTACGCATCCCAATGAAAAGCCCAGTTAGCTCCCAACAGGATTCCCCTGCCATGTTGCATAAATAATGCAAATTAATGTCAGTGGTAGCTGGTTATATTCCATTTATGAGTATTATGCTTGGTTATATCTCTGTACAGGAAAATTCCACAGTTTGGATGATAGATTTTTTTTATTACAATCTTAGTGTTTTTGCATTATCTAAAATAAATGATTGATTTGATGTACTTTACCACATCCCAGATTTCACTTACGTTTTCAGCTATGCTTCTAGTCTGAAGTCTGTTTGGACTTAGGCAAACAGAAAGTAAAAAGGGTTGTGAACAAAAATATCATGCATTTGTCCTTTTTGTTAATGATTTAGAAAAGCCTTAATTCAAATTATGATTCTATACCATTCTTAATTTATACAAATTGAAGACATACCTCGATAATCTTTTTTTTTCTTTTTGAGACAGAGCCTCAAGCTGTCACCCTGGGTAGAGTGCCATTGCAGCACAGCTCACAGCAACCTCCAACTCTTGGGCTTAAGTGATTCTCTAGCCTCGGCCTCCCATGTACCTGGGACTACAGGCGTCTGCCACAACAGCTATTTTTTGGTTGTAGTTGTGATTGTTTGGTGTCCTGGGCTGGATTGAAACCCGCCAGCTCAGTGTATGTGGCTGGTGCCTTAGCCACTTTAGGTACAAGTGCTGAGCCAGACCTCGATAATCTTAACTGATGGGGTAAAGGCAGTCAAAAGCCAATTCTCCTTTTTTGGATTTAATATGTAAATTAAATCATAAAATCTCGTTGTTTCACATATTTAACATCGCATATCCCTGAATGTTTAAATCACTGAAATAACATGGCAAATAAATCACTGATTTTCAGTTTGAGTGTGGACAAATGAACTTTTGCTACATACGGAATCAAGAC
The DNA here is from genome assembly GCA_963574355.1 of Loris lydekkerianus. NCBI lineage: Eukaryota > Metazoa > Chordata > Mammalia > Primates > Lorisidae > Loris > Loris lydekkerianus. The sequence continues at coordinate 4,655 of CAUYPK010109224.1, forward strand.
AGCAGATTCTGTACTTGCAAGAATGCAGATCTTTGTGTGTTAAAATAATGTTTTCTGTCTTATCTACATTTATATTTCACTATCATTAAATATTTCACTTTCCTAATATCATTCTATTGGCCTAATGCCTTTGTTTTTTTGAGGCAGGGTCTCACTCTGTTGCCTGGACTAGAGGGCAGTGCTGTCATCACAGCTCAAGGCAACCTCAAATTTCTGGGCTCAAGGAATCCTCCAGCTAATTATTCTATTTTTTGTATAGTCAGAGTTTCACTGTGCTGCTCTGGCTGGTCTCAAACTCCTTGCCTCAAGCAATCCTTCTGCCTCTGTCTGCCAAAGTGCTAGGATTACAGGCGTAAGCCACCAAACTTGGCCAGAAATGCTTTATTTCAAAATTTCTCATAGTTCTCCTTTTAAAAATAGACTATTTTTCAGAATAGTTTGGATTTATAGAAAAATTGAGAAGGTAGCGTTCTCACGTATCCGCTCTCCAGTTTTTCCTTATTAACATCTTCCATCACTATGGTTTATTAGGAACAATTAATGAGTATTGATACATTGTTATTAACTAAAGTCCAGGGTTTATTCAGAGTTTCTTAGTTTTTCCTTATGTTCTTTTTGTGTTCCAAGATCCCACATTATACTTCCTTGTCAGTTTCCCTAACTCGCCTTGATTTTGATACTTTGACAGTTTGGAGGAGCAGCCAAGTGTCTTGCAGGATGACTCACTCTGGAATCTGTTTTCCTCAAGATAAGACTAAGGTGATGGGCTCAGTGTAATTTTCCTGAGAGAAATTCGATACCTTATAGATTAAAACACATCTAGATTTCACCACATATAAACTATGTGTCCTTGTTAGCATTGTGCTGCTGCTGGGTGATTAGAGGCAGAAAAGATGAGGACTTAAAAAAAGTGTAGCTTTAAAAAAAGTAAAGAGGTAGGTAAATAAAGACAGCACATATTAGTCATTTTAATTTGCTTTCCCAAGTAAGCATTTCTTTATGAATTAAAATTATGACAGAGTCAGACTAAAATGCATAAATAAATAATACATAACTTGTTCAATTCCATGTACCTTAGAGGTAATATTTGGGATTTATGTCAATAAATGTTAATTATAATTATCTTTTCAAAGCACATTGTCATGTTTTTATCTACCAAATAACGCATTGTGCAGGATTCTATAGACTATTGGTCAAAAATAGGCAAAGATTCTCTCACGAGCAGTGGTTGTCAAACTTGAGTGTACATCCCATCGACCTGAAGGGCTGTTCAGATGCAGATTCGTGGCTGGGTACCGCCTGCCATCCCCAGCAGTTCCTCATTTTGTGAATCTGGGGTAGAACCTTAGAGTGTCCATTCTAACAAGCTCCCAGGCGATGCTGAGGCTGCTTGTGAGGCACACCACGGAAACAACTGCTTTAGAGTCAACCAGGAAAATATGCTTCTGAAGTGCCTGTGCGGATCAAGGTGTTTTATAGACATCACTTTATTTACTAGTTATAGAATCTTATGTAGTCAATATGACTTCCTTTTTACAATCGGTGAATTCTGGGCACAGAGAGACTGAGGAACTTACCCTGAGGAGGTACTGGGATTAAGCAGCAAAACTGCAACTCAGATCTCCTTCCAATTCTAACACCCATGTTTTTCCAACATACTGTTTTCTTTGGCACAAGGAGCAAAACACACACATCCTTGCCATGCAATGTGTACGTAGAGACGTATAGAGTGATTGGTGCAGGTCAGCAGGTGTTACCAAAGGGCAGGGATTCTTACTGAAAGGTGGGCAAAGCCTCAGGGACATGGAGAGGATTCACTTACTTCTGAACTAATCAAGAGTGGAATGAATTTACTGAATAATTAACAAATCAAGAACAATATGTTTCATATAGTACTGAATATTCCTTAATTACTATTAATATTTTATTATCCTTTACAGAAAATACAAATGTAAATAAGAGTCCTTAAAAGAATAATCTCATTTAAATTTAAGTTTAAAGCATCACACTCTTCTAAATGTCTGCCAGTGTACACTACATTACTAATCAACCATTACTGACTCTGAAATTGAAGTACAGGCAGTCCCTGGGTTACAAACCACATGGGTTCTTTATGTTTGTTCTTAAGTTGAATTTGTATGAAAGTCAGAACAGGTACATTTACTGATTACCTGTAACAGCCTCCATTCATAAATGTGAGTTGTATGTAAGCTGGATGTTTGTAATTGGGAACTGCCTGCAGCATGATGGTTTTCAACAAAATGCTCTGACAATTATTAAAACGTTTATCTCCTTTCACAAACGAAATCAAAAACAAGGACAATGCACTACAAAACAAGCAATTTAAGTTTTAAGAAATGGTACATTATACAATAAACTGACTGCCAAAAATGAAGTTGCCAATAGTAAAACCTTCTGCCGCTTTGTTATATTGTCCTTTTTTATATAAAAAGGACCCTGAAACAAAATTATTGTACTGCAGACTTAAAATAGTTAACGAGGTTTAAACGTCAGAATGACCAAAAAACCCCACCCAATTCTACATCTCTTTCACAACAAATATTTTATGTAAGAAAGATTCCTCTTTAAATATCTATACATACTGCCATGTAATAGTGTTAATTAAACCCATAGTTACATTTATTTAAATAAATAAGAATTAATAAACCGCCCCAAATGCTGATTTTCGTATCACAAAACATAAGTATTTTAAATCACAACTTCTGGGTGGTGTATTAAGTATATTGGTTTCATAGGTAACATTAACAGGCATATATTTAAGAATATATTTTCATCTATAGGTCAGGTAAAGCTTTATTAAATGGTAAACACTTTTAACAGTGCAGAAATACAAGATTCAAAAACAAATACATTCAGAAGATCTGCTGTTCAAATAGTATTTTTTCAAAACCGGGTGGAGGTGTATGATAGAATTCACTGAACTGGCAATCCAAAATTGCACTGTCATCAACTACAGGATAGAAAAAGAAAGAAAACAAATTAGAAGAAAATATCTTAATTTGAATGAATACACAAGTTATAAAATAATTAGTTTCCACAATACCATAAAATTAATAGACAAGAAGAATAAATACATCCACTGTCTATGATACAAAACATGATCCTTCTAGGTAAAAACAGCCACGATGAAAAATGAAATCTGTCAAGAATATTGTAAGAATATACACCAAAATATTGCTATGATAATAATCTCTAGATGGTGTGAATGCGATTTTAATTTTTTCTTATTTGTTTGCCTGTATTTTCTCAATTTTATACAATTAAGATACTGTATATACTTGAGTATAAGCCGAGCTTTTTCGGCACAAAATTTGTGCCAAGTTCTGGTTTTTCGGCACAGATTTTTTTTTTTTTTTTTTAAATTAAGTCATAGCTGTGTACATGGATATGATCATGGGGCATCATACACTAGTTTCACAGACTGGTTGACACATTTACATCACTCTGGTTAACATAGCCTTTCTGGCAATTTCACAGTTATTGTGTTAAGACATTTACATTTCACATTTACTAAATTTCACATATACTATTGTAAGATGCACCACAAGTGTATTCTCACCAATCCCCATCCTTCCCCCCACCTCCCCCCTCCCTCCCCCTTTTACCCTTCCCCCTATTCCTATGGTCGCCTCAAGAGGCAAGGGAAAGGCTTTTGACAGGGGCAACATAAAATCAATTAGAAATATTAGATTCTGCACATGGATGGAGCTGGAATCTAATATTTCTAATTGATTTTATGTTGCCTCTGTCAAAATCCTTTCCCTTGCCTCTTGAGGAGACCATAGAGTTATTCTTATTCATTCCATTAAGGTAGTGTGATCTTTATAAGTTAATTTTCATGTATATAGCTAGACTGGCAACTCTGGTAGTAAATCCCATTGGGGATACATGTATAAAATATTTTGGGAGATACCGCACTTTCCTTCACATATACAGCATCTCTCTTAAGACTGGTTACTGTGTTTTTTCCTTTGCCCCAGAAAAATAAATTGACACTATCATATATCAAGGAAATGCCAACTAGTAAACTGAAGTGATCCTCCTGAGTTTATGCTTCTCAGCAACTGACAGTACAGGCCCATGCCACCAGAGCTGGGGAAGTTTTTCACTTATTGTTTGGAGAAGTAGAGTCTATGTTTCTCATTCTTGTCTGAAACCCCTTAACGTCTAGTAATCATTCTGCCTCAGTCTCTGATATTGCAGCAATTACAGATGTGATCTATGGTAGTCTTCTATGTGTATGTTTTGGTGAAGTGTTTTCTCTATTTTCCTCATTGATAATAGCCTGTAGATTAAAAAAACAATAACTCCATTCAGATATAATTTATAGTCTTCCCAATTCACACATTTCAAATATAGAGTTCAAGATTACATATTCATGGATCACTTGTATAGTTGTTTGTTTCTTACCAGATAAGTTTCCCTTCATTTTTAAAGGAAAAAGATAGAGGAAAAAAAGTAATTAAGGAATGAAAGGAATGAAAGGAATGAAAGGAATGAACAAATTAAGTGAATGAGAGAGAGAGAGACAACTGGATAAAGGAAGGATAAAGTGAGGGAGAGGTGAAGGGAGGGAAACCAAGAAAGATAACATGACCAAACTTAGTGGCTCAAACACATTACCTAGCCCCCTGGAATGCTGAGATGCATGTTCTTGAACAAAAAGGTGCTGAGAATAAGCTGAGAAAATTTCAGACCCTGTTTGCATTAAAAAGTGAAAAATTGTGTAGGCATTGCTACAGGCACCTGCAGTCTTAACCACATGGGAACCTCAGGCAGGAGGATTACCTGAATCCTAGACTTTGATGTTGCTAAGATCTAGGCTGAGGTCACAAAATAGTATCTGGGGCCACATAGAGAAACTATATTTCAAAAATATCCTGACACACACCCATGCAAACACAAACTAACAAACCAATCAACGTTTTAATCATCTTAAAATACCGGAATTACCTTGATGGTTTAAGCAAAATAGATATAATTTAGACCCCTGAAGTCATTACCAAATTGAGGCTGCAGTAAGGCATAGTAAATTGGCAAGTTTCTCAAAAATGGATGGTCTTGGATAGGTGTCAAACAGGTCCTAAATAATTTCCCACGGGCCATGTCTTTAGCTAAGTTGGTAGGGCACCAGGCCCATAAAGCAAGTGTGATGAGTTTGAAACCTGCCCCGACCAAGCTGCAAAAAAAAATACCTACATGTTGTGGGGGGTGCCTGTAATTCCAACTACTTGGTAGGTTGAGGCAAAAGAATGCCATATGCCCCAAAGTTGCTGGTTACTGTGAGCTTTGTTACACTATGGCACTCTACTGAGGTTGGCTAAAGGAAATTCTGTCTCAAGGAAAAAAAAAATTGCTTTCTTACTTAAGTGACTCCATGTAGTTTTTTCAACTGTGATGTAGCTTGAGTTGCACCCTTGTACTAAATCTAAACTGTTGTGTAAGCCTCTTGCCAGGAAATTCAACTGTCAATAGAACCAATAAGGCACAAATGAGAGAACACTTCTCTATCTGTAAATGGAGAGCTAAAAGCTGTTCTTATTAAAACAGTTGAGGGTCACCAGTTGAAGTGAGCATAAAATGCAACTTAGTATATTTTACTGAAAGCCTGGATCCCAGGATATTACAGTATGAAATCATTGCATGGTCGCCGTGGATGACATCACAATGGGTGTTGCCCTGGAATACCATCTTTAAGTTTCACCTTATTTCTGCTAAGCATGTGCAGTGGCTGTCCAGGTTTGCCACTTAGTTCAAACTGTTAAAAAAAAAAAAGTGTGGGTTTTCTTTCTTCATACTATGTTCTGCTTACTAAAGTTTATTTGTATCTGTGGCCAATGGAGTGCAACAATCCTTCCTTTCAATTTCATGGCATAAATTTTTGTTTTTTTTTTACGTGACTTTATTTATTTATTTATTTATTTATTTATTTATTTATTTATTTTTATTATAGATAAAAATATGCACCATAGATGTGGCCCAACCCATCACCCTCCCTCCACCCAAAACTCCCCCCTCCCTTCCCCTTCCATGGTCCGTTCCTCATAGTGTTGTGGTATAGTTTGGTTATAGCCTTCATGTGAAAGCTATAGTTTAGCTTCATAGTAGGGCTGAGTACATTGGATACTTTTTCTTCCATTCCTGGGATACTTTGCTAAGGAGACGCCCAAGTGCCCATCGACCCACAAATGGACTAGCAAATTGT
>CAUYPK010109227.1:0-11123 GCA_963574355.1 Loris lydekkerianus
ATGGGCACTTGGGCATCTTCCATGACTTAGCAATTATGAATTGGCCTGCAATAAACATTCTGGTACAGATGTCTTTGTTATATTGTGACTTTTGGTCTTCTGGGTATAAACCTAGAAGAGGAATTATAGGATCAAAAGGCAGTGATTTGCATTTCTCTGATGAGCAGGATAATGAGCATTTTTTTGAGGTGTTTGTTGATGATTCATCTGTCTTCTTCAGAGAAGATTTTGTTTATGTCTCTTGCCCATTTGTAAATGGGATTGTTTGCTCCTTGCTTGTTGATTAAAGTTCTCTGCAGATCTAGTGATCAGCTCTTTGTCAGATTCATAGCAGGCAAATATTTTCTCCCATTCTGACAGCTGTCTGTTTGCTCTAGTTGTTATACCCTTAGCTGTGCACCAGCTTTTTAGCTTGATCATGTCCTATTTATTTATTTTTGGTGTTGCTGTAATTGGCATAGATGGGACATTTCCTATGTGGTATTAAATCCTCGTAACAACCACAAGAAGGATAAGAAATGAAGGCAGAGAGAGACTAAACCAGGGTTGTGACGCCACATGGTTGTAAGTGGTGGATCTCGGTGCCCAACCCAGAAAGTCTCCGTTTATAGTCTTCCCTTTCAATAATAATAACAATGTTGATGTAATCGTAATCTTTCTTATTAATCCCAATAATACCTAATGTATATGTGATTAATGTACACCAGGTACTGATCATTTATTCTTCACAATCTTACATAGCTAATAAATTACCTTATGTGGTATAATCCTTTCCTTACAGATAAGAAAAGTAAAAAAAAAAAATGATAAATGAGATTAAGTGACTGGCCCAGTTCCCCACAGCTTGTCACTGAGAGGAATCGAGTGGAAGATCTGAGAACTGCCCAGAGCCACATGCCTTCCTGTGGCCTCTCTGGTAAGAGCTTTGCAATTGCAAGAGACTCAAGCGCTAAATCTATCACTTGCATGAACGAGTTAAATGATTTGGACTGTGACTTGGTTTCTTCGTCAGGATGTTGATAAAGTTAATAACCATTCAACATAACTTACAAAGCTTTTGTAAGGAAGAACTGACATGCAATCTTTAAGTGCTTTGAAAACTGCTACCCATGTAAATACTTGTTATTAGATTTTTTTTTTAACCTGTACTTTTAGAAATTAGAAAGGCTTCACCGTGCTGTATATAGTTGCCAGGTTGGCATATGGAAAATAAATGCATGCAGGGAGGAGACCCATTTATGAGACATTGCTGCGTGTGTTCTAGAGAGCTAGAACATAGTTTACCTTTCCCCCAACATAGTTTACCTTTCTTGTAACATGTTTCAAGAGCATGCTGTTAAAATACAGAGACCAAAGAATAAGAGGGGCTGCATAATGTGAGTTTAGATCAGGAATTCTCAAAAGGGGGTGAGTCTGCCCCACCAGGAACACTTGGCAAGATCTGGAACCTTTTCGGTCGTCACAACTAAAGGGCTATGACTGGCATTTGGTGGAAAGCAGCCCAGGAAGCCGCTAAGCTTTCTAAAATGCACAGGACAGCCTGCACAGCAACGAATCATCCAGTCCCAAACGGTAATAGTGCTGAGAGGGAGAATCTCTGGTTTGGCCCTTGCATCATTGTTATCTAGAACTTTGTTCCAAAAGAGGCTTTTGGCTGAGAGCGGTGGATTTCTGTTAGGCTTTGTGCTTTTTCCTGAAATGGCATCTGGAGATTTTAATGGACGCAGATCTGCTCAGGCCTCATGTGGCTAATTGGGAATTACCCAACATAATTGCTTTTATGCACAGCTTCTTGCCCAAATGACTAGATATAAATGCTACAGTTGAATCACTTGATACATGATATCAAATTTCAATTCTGCACAATTGAAAGGAAAGTCAATGGGGAAAATCTTTTTTTTTTCTTTCTCTCTAAAACATCACAGTGTACACCAAAACATTTGACAATGACTCCAAGATGAAGGGGGTAAAAATAAGATGAAAGGAGAGAAATGGAAATATTTCCAACTTGTAGCCCCAAAAAATAAGTTACGGGAAAGTAAAGCTCAGTCAAAGACAAGATTTCTCTCCCGAGAGAAGAGAAATTTTCTTTTTTCTAGTCCCCAGTATTTTCTCCAGCATGTGTTTCCCAAATGACTGATTTTATGATTAAAGTTTAAAGAGATAAGGAATCAAACTGCTTCCTGTTTTCTGTTCTGGCGTCCAGCAGATGATGATTTCACTGCTGCCCTTGGTTCCTAGCCTCAGTTTCCTGTACTATGTCCAGGGACAGAGTTGGTCCCAAGGCCTCTTTCAGCCCTAATGTGCCTTGAGTCTATATTAACACCTGCCACTAGTTACACCCTCATCTGGTTCCTCCTAAAGCGAGGCTCCCAGGAAAATCTCTGACTATGGATAGGATGCATTCGCAGTTCACTAAATAATCCTTAAAATCTATGTCACTTGTAAGTGTCAAGATAAGTATTGACATAATTTGGAAGCTGCATCAGAGATAAAATTTTTAAATTAACTTTCTCATTATCTTTCCACACCCTAATAGATTTTATACCTATACAATGGGTTAAAATATTCTTAAAATCTCCTGGAGAGGAAAACATGATGTTGTCTTGAATAAATTAAACACCAACAAAATTTACAATAAGAAAGCATATAGTAAAATGGAAATATGGGGTGGCCATAAAGCTCCTGTGCAATTGTAAATTGCACACTATTTTAAATTGCACACAAACTTTAGGGCCACACAACTTTATTTGTTTTAAAATAAGATGGCAAAACAAGACCATTTTTTTAAATAAGAGTGGGCCGGCTTTGTTTGCAGATAGAATATGAGCTCTCCTGTAACTATCCTCCAGCCCCACAAAATTGTTTTGTAGAATAATACGGTGTTTAGAAGCACGGATCCTGTGGGTATCTGAACGATCCAGCTTTCAGCACTGGCTCTGTGTGAGCCAGCATTTTATCTATGTGAGCGTAGATGTTTCTTAACCTTCTGCATCTTAGTTCTTCTGAAAAATGAGGATAATTCTAGTAACTCACGAGGTTGTTTAGAGGATCAAGTGAGATCATTCATGAAAAGTGCTCAGAGCAGTGACAGGCACACGGCACTTAATGACGGCACTCGGTCTTCAACGGTATTATCATTACCTTTATTGGCATCGTTAGCGTCAATTAGAACGACTGCTTTCTATTCAGGGCATCTGATCTTCCTGCTGGACCTTTTGCAGACATTTACTGTCTATGTTCAGGGACTGACGTGGGAATCCTCATCTCTAGTGTGGGAATGAAACATTTCCTATGTTGGTTTTAACCTTTTTGATTCCCTACAAACAAACCAAATTAGGTAGCAACTTTTAAGAGGCTGTACGAGGGGGCAGAGGCTGTAGATGGCTGTGCAGTAGGAAAAGTAACTTAAGACCCCACCACAAGCCCAGGCTGAGCACTTAGGCACATGCCTCGGTCTCTCTTACACCTGCAGCCACCTCCACTTGAACAAAGTCAAATCACTCCTCCTACCATGTGTCCAACACTCTCTTCCCCGGGTCCGCTCCGACATCTTCATGGTGTAAAGTCTAGGAGTAAATAACCCCAGGGTGGCAAGATGCTTTTTACCCTCCCGGCAGTGTCCTTCTCCCAAACTTGTCTTTCAAGAATATGAGTGATGATAAAATGTCTATACTTCCCAAAGCAATCTACACAATTAAAATTACACACAATTAGCAAATCTCCATTAAAATATCAACATCATCCTTTCAAGATTTGCAAAAAATAATTCTTCATTTGTGGAACCAGAAATAAAACCCATATAGCTAAGGCAGTTCTTAGTAATAAAAACAAAGCCAGGGCATCAGCCTACCAGACTTTAGGCTGTCCTGCAAGGCCACAGTGATCTTAGTGAGGAATTGAATAGAAAACCAGGAGATAAAACTAACATCTTACAACCACCTGATCTTTGATAAACCACCAAGAACAAACACTGGGAGAAAGACCCTCTATTCAATAAATGGTGCTGGGAGAACTGGATAATCACATGTAAAAGACGGAAACTGGACCTCACCTTTCTCCACTCACAAAAATTGATTCAAGATGGATAAAAGATCTGAATCTAAGGCATGAAACGATAAAAATCCTCAAAGAAAGTGTAGGGAAAACACAGTCATCAGCTTGGGGAAAGAATTTATGAAGAAAACCAGTGGCAATTGCAACAAGAACAAAAATAAATAAATGGCACCTAATTAAGTGAATAGCTTCTGTACAGCTAAGCAGACAACAGCCAAAGCAAATAGACAACCATCAGAATGGGAAAAGATATTTGCATATTATGCATCGTACAAAAGCTTGGTAACTAGGATCTACAGAGAACTCAAATTAATCAACATTAAAAAAGCCAGCAATCCCTTATATCAATGGGCAAGAGACATAAATAGAACATTCTCTAAAGAAGACAGATAAATGGCTAACAAACATGAAAAAATGCTCATCATCCCTAATTATCAGAGAAATGCAAATCAAAACCACGCTGAGATATCATCTAACACCAGTGAGAATGGCCCATGTCACAAGGTCTCAAAACTGCAGATGCTGGTGTGGATGTGGAGAGAAGGGAACACTTTTACACTGCTGCTGGGACTGCAAACTAGTACAGTCTTTTTGGAAAGAAGTATGAGAATCCTCAAAGAACTCAAGCTAGACCTCCCATTCAATCCTGCAATCTCATTACTGGGCATCTACCCAGAAGAAAAATAATCATTTTATCATAAGGACATTTGCACCAGACTATTTATCACAGCCCAATTTACAATTGCCAAATTATGGAAACAACCTAATTTCCCATAAATCTGGGGATGCTAGCTGTGGTATATGTACACCATGGAATACTATTCAGCCATTAAAAGAGATAGAGACTTTGCATCTTTTGTATTAACCTGGATGGAGGTGGAACACATTCTTCTTAGTAAAGCACCAAAAGAATGGAGAAGCAAGAATCCAATGTACTCAATTCTGATGTGCAGACAACTGAAGCTGGTACCGGATGGAGGGTGAGGGAGGGGAGAGCAGAGAAGGAAGGAGGGGGTGGGATGTCACAGTGAGTGACACACCTCTTAGGGTGGGACACAATTATAAGAGGAAATTTACTTAACAAATGCATCACTTTAACCTGGTTCTTTGTACCCTCAATGAATCCCCACCAATAAAAAATTTAAAAAGAATATTGGTCATGAAAACACTCAGTGTCTGTGGGAAGCCAAGCAGTGGAATGATCTAATATTACAGCCTCAAAAAATACAAGTAATAGTTTCTATTACAACTCTCAATCTCCAAATGTAAGAACAGATGAGATTCAGGTAAAATAGATAATAATAAGTGTGGAGTGTAATAAGTGTGGTGGAAAAGTACACATCAACTTCTAACCCCTTGATATTTGGTATCTAAAATTCAAGACCTGAATAGATTCAGATGTATCAGGATACTCCTTTTTGTGTGAACATAATATTGGAGCTCTCACCATTACAACTTAGAAACTGAATAAATTTGAACAGCAAGGGACAAGTGCATACTCCAGAGTTCAAAGTTGATGTGTTCCTAGGATCTGGAATCTCTTACCTGTAGCCCCTGTTAAGGTAGAAGAGAAGAAATACGCATTCATTTCATGAAGGTGCAACACTCTGTTATCAAAATCTAAAAAAGAAAGCACACCAGATGAAGAGGGAAAGAGAAGTCTAAAATGAAATAGGCTCCCAATGCTTGCTGTCTGTAGATAAACAAGCATAATTTGGGATTGCTATTTCCCTGCAAATAAAAAGCTAATCAAATATGATATCTCATAACATATGCTCCTGTTCTTCCAAAAGCTTTATGTCTTTCATTTCCCAAGAGAATAAAGATTAAAAACACATCATCACATCTGAGGCCAAAAAATTCTTAATTAAAAATCTCTTTAGTTAATTGCATTTCTCAGATTATATCTTTAATCAGGCTCCTTTAAAATTAAGATTTGGATTTATGCTTGTTTGGGAATTTCTTTTCAGTACGATTATAAACACGCATCAATCTACAAATGGATATGGCAGGACTGCTTTCTACTGAGACTAGCAAAAATCCACGCCATTTAGAAAATTTGAAAAAAAAAAATAATGTTTGTCAATAGTTAAATAATAGAACTAATGTGTATTCGTGTGTGTGTGTGTGTGTGTGTGCGCGCGCGCGCACCATGAGCATGCGTAATTAGTGGTACCAGCAGAAATCATGGCCACTGTGAACTGTCTGCTCTTCCCTGAGCCAAGTGCCTCCTAGGACTCAATCCCTTGAGCAAGTGGGTGGATTGGCCAGCTTAGGGCTGGTGCTTCAGATGGGAAATAGGGATTCAGATCCCTGAGAAGGGCTGCAAAACATGCAGAGCAGATGCCCACACAGATGGAGGAAATGCGGACGGCCTGGAACCAAAGTATTTGAAGGGTTTTTAGATTTATTGGACACAAGCAGCTAATTGAATACGGTAAGGGAAGGCACAAAGTAATAAAAGCATAAGACCAGTGTTACCGTAGACAAGTCTCATTACTTATACAGTCTGTGGTTTTTTTAATGTAAAAAGTAAAAAGTTGGAGTAGATGAGCTATAAATCCCTTTTATCTCCAAAATGTAAGCATTATACACAAATTACCTCCTTTTGCTCATTTATCCATGGAAACTGTCAACTATATTATTTAGTAAGAGAAGGCAGTGAAATACAAGGTAAAACGTCATCTGTGGTGAACTGTGGCTACCATGGTGTGGGCACGGCAGTAACTTCAGATTATGTTTTAATTATGCTATTTTTTAAATTAACAATTTCACTTGAGGGTGTAATTTAAAAAGATAAAAAGTGACTGACCCATAGGGAAAACCATAAGAAAAGCTAAAAAAGAATAAACAAATCTATGTTTGGATCATAATCTTCTCATAAGGCATTACAAAAATCCATAAATTATAAACTGTTTTATCTCTCCAGCCCTTGACCTTCAGATGTTGCCCATTTTACCTTGAAAAAAAAATCATCCAATTTTGAGAAAGCCACTATTTCTGGAAGCATCCTGCCATGACCACTTTATTAGCGGAAAGTGGAAACAAAGACAGTTGATAAAGAGCTTTGCATAAAGAAACAATGTATAATATTTTCTACTTTCACAATTTCAGTCTAAAGATACAGTTTCAAGATCAGGAAGTAACGGTAAACCTGACATCAGTGTAGAGGGAAGAAAATTGTAGAATTGGATCTGTTTATCTCAACTTGATTTCTTTTTATAACCAATATTTTATTAGTCTATCTATCTTCAAGCCTGAAGTTACAGAACTTACTTAAATTTGTATTATCTAAAGAACAAAGCATAGTTATTCCACTTTCATAATGGTTGTAGAATTATTTTTTTTTTTCTGAATCTCAATTTGATACAAGTTATTCAGTGCAATTCAGATTATACCAACTGTTGGTTTTTATTGGCCATATCCAAGTTAGTCATGGAGAACCAGGCTCCTTCAGGTACATTACAGTTAAAAGAATTGCCCTCTACTTCCTGCCTTTTTGTGAAAATTTGCATATTATTACTTGAACTACTTTGACACTGCACTTTATGTTATTTAAACTTGTATCATTTGGCATGTGGCCTTCCCCTAAGCTGGCTGACTGCTCTCACTACTTCATTTTTATGAATGTCAGGATATCATTTGTAAAGGAAATCTCTTTTTTATTACCTGGTTCCAGCAAATGAAGTAGTTGCAAATGTGTTATGTGCGAGCTGTGGGCGCCAGGGAAATTCACTTTCTGGAAGGAATGAAAGCACACAGAATAAGTCATTTCAACTTGACTGGTCTAAGAGAATGGGCAGCACGTGCAGGAAAGTGAAGCTGGTGAGGCAAATTGTTCCCTGGGAACTCACTGAGCTCCCCAGCAGAACTCAGGCAAAAAGAGGGCAGTTCTGAAAAAAACAAATATATTTTAATCATTCTCTTCCGTCCTCTTTTCAGTGGCTCAGTTACTCAACTAATAAGTTTGTTTTCCTATGTCCGTTCTGTAATGTTCCTATAGCACTAATATTCGAGAAACTATAAGCAAAATGCTCAGAATTTCACGTTAAGTCTGCAAATGTCATTTTATTTCATGAGCAGATAAACCTCCGCTGTGTGTCTCTTTAGATTTCAGAGAGGTTCATGGAGAGGGTTTCCAAACACATCCTTTCCCTGGGTTTGTGGGGCTTTCTTTCCCATCCTAAGTCTCTTCCACAAATAACTGCTTGTTTGAGCTGTGAATGTTTCTTTTAATCACTGCAACAGAATTTTCTTTCAAAATATCCTTCTCTGACATTGCTCCCAGAGAAAAAGGTGTCATGGTAGATGAAGCATAAAAAGAGAGAATTCTTTTGAAAATGCCTCAAATGCTCAGTCCCTTTTAGAAGTTCCATCTAAAGGTAAAGAAAAAATAATTAGATATGTATCGAACCATCTTCTCCAGTCATCATGCTCTTAATCAGCAAAGTCCTTCCCCTCAGATGTTACTAAAAGAGAAAACTCCAGTATTTGTTGATACCACAGACATACCTGCAGGAGCTCACCAGAAGCTATTTGCAAATATCTTCTTTCTGTCTCCAACAGAAAGACATGGGTGAGAGCTCGTTCACATTACAACCACAGGATGGCTGTAGGAAAATTTACAATAAAAGAATGAATGAATTTAGCCAATGAATTGGACCAAATATGCAAAAAAAAAAAAAAAAAAAAAAACAAGATTAGCTCTATGGACAGTCCCACACACAGTCATATCACTGTCTGAAAATCAAGTGAAGTCTTTACTTTCTGAGCTCGGAGGAATAAAGACCTTACTTTGTAAGTTTGTTCATTTGAAAGATAATGAACAATATTTTAGCAGTGAAACTCAGCTCATGAGTCAGAATCAAACAGCGAAATCCATGCAGCTGCCCACAGAATGAATCAGAGTCCTAGACCACAGCCCTGTCCAGCTAGGCTGTTAGGATTTTTGGAGTTTTTTGCCCCATTTATACAAGGCTGGGCAAGAGCAGGGCAGGGGCAGCAGCGTGGTTGTGCTTGCACAGTATGTCCACCCAAACTATATGCCTTAAAAGTGAATAATTTTTACCAACATCCACTTGCAAAAACTTTAACTTTCTGGGACTGATCAGACATAATTAGCGGCACCCTTTTATCACCCACCTCTGGAGATTTCCAGGGCTTTAATTAGTTTTTCAAATGCTAACCAACCACTGGTGGAGTGTGTGCTCCTGATTAGAGTACAACAAATGTTAATTAACTGATCCTAGGGTGTAAAATCTGCTCTGTGGGTGAATGTTTATGTGGGGGTTGTACGTTCAACTGACTCTACCAAAATACTTAAACAAATCACAATCAAGACGGTCACTTTATTTTTATTTTTTTTTTTTATATAATCATAGCTGCGTACATTAATGCGATCACAGGGTACAATGTGCTGGTTTTATATACAATTTGAAATATTTTCATCAAACTGGTTAACATAGCCTTCGTGATATTTTCTTAGTTATTGTGTTCAGACATTTATATTCTGCACTTAGTAAGTTTCACCTGTACCCTTCTAAGATGCAGCATAGGTGTGGTCCCACCAATTATCCACCCTCCATCCATCCTCCTCCCTCCCCTCCCCTCCCTTGCCCTTTTCCGCATATTCTTGTGCTGTAATAGGGTGATACCTTTCATATGAAAGCTATAAATTATTTTCATAGTAGGGCTGAGTACATTGGACACTTTTTCTTCCATTCTTGAGATACTTGGCTAAGAAGAATATTTTCCAGCTCCATCCATGTAAACATGATAGAGGTAAAGTCTCCATCTTTCTTTAAGGCTGCATAATATTCCATGGCATACATATACCACAATTTATTGATCCATTTGTGGGTCGATGTGCACTTGGGCTTCTTCCATGACTTAGCAATTATGAATTGGGCTGCAATAAAAATTCTGGTACAAATACCTTTGTTATAATGTGACTCTTGGTCTTCTTGATATATACCTAGTATTGGCAAAATGTCTATACTACCCAAAGCAATATACAATTTTAATGCAATCCCTATTAAAGGTCCATTGTCACACTTTAAAGATCTCAAAAAAATAATGCTTCATTTTATACAGAATCAGAAAAAACCTTGAATAGCCAAGACATTACTCAGAAATAGAAACAAAGCAGGAGGAATCACACTACCAGACCTCAGACTATACTATAAATCGATAGTGATCAAAACATCATGGTACTGGCACAAAAACAGAGAGGTAGATTTCTGGAACCAGAAAACCAAGGGATGAACCCAGCTACTTACCATTATTTGATCTTTGACAAGCCAATTAAAAACATTCAGTGGTGGAAAGATTCCCTTTAACAAATGGTGCTGGGTGAACTGGCTGGCGATCTGTAGAAGACTGAACCTGGACCAACACCTTTTACCTTTAACTAAGATAGACTCTCCCTGGATTAAAGATTTAAACTTAAGACATGAAACTATAAAACTACTAGAAGAAAGTGCAGGGAAAACTCTTGAAGGAATCGGCCTGGGTGAATATTTTATGAGGAGGATCCCCCGGGCAATTGAAACAACATCAAAAATACACTACTGGCACCTGATCAAACTAAAAAGCTTCCGCACAGCCAAGAGCACGGTAAGTAAAGCAAGCAGACAGCCCTCAGAATGGGAGAAGATATTTGCAGGTGATGTCTCTGGCAAAGGTTTAATAACCAGAATCCACAGAGAATTCAAACTACAAGCAAGAAAAGAACAAATGATCCCATCTCAGGCTGGGCAAGGGACTTGAAGAGAAACTTCTCTGAAGAAGACAAGCACACGGCCTACAAACACATAAAAAAAATGCTCATCATCCTTAATCATCAGAGAAATGCAAATCAAAACTACTTTGAGATATCATCTAACTCCAGCAAGAATAGCCCACATCACAAAATCCCAAAACGAGAGATGTTGGCGTGGATGTGGAGGAAAGGGAAGACAGTCACTTTTAAGGAATATCTAGCCTGGGAAATGTGAATTAAAGGTCACTGAACCAGTCCCTTTACCCCTAAGAAAAGTCTGCCATCCCAACTACTATAGATGGTACAT
>CAUYPK010109229.1:0-12293 GCA_963574355.1 Loris lydekkerianus
TTTATTTATTTATTTATTTATTTTTTGAGACAGAGCCTTAAGCTATCACCCTGGGTAGAGTGCTGTGGCATCACAGCTCATAGTAACCTCCAACTCCTGGGCTTAAGTGATTCTCTTGCCTCCTGAGTAGCTGGGACTACAGGTGCCTGCCACAATACCTGGCTATTTTTTGTTGTAGTTGTCATTGTTGTTTGGAGGTCTGGGTCAGATTCCAACCCTCCGGCTCTGGTGTATGTGGCTGGCACCTTAGCCGCTTGAGCTATAGATGCCGAGCCTTTTTCTTTTTCTTTCGTTCTTTCTTTCTTTTTTATTTATTTATTTATTTTTGTTGCCGTTGGTGGAGTGCAGTGACATCATAGCTCACAGCCACCTCCAGCTCTTGGGCTTAGGCAATTCTCTTGCCTCAGCCTCCCGAATAGCTGGGACTACAAGTGCCCGCCACAATGCCCAGCTATTTTTTGTTGCTGTTTGGCTGGGTCTGGGTTTGAACTTGCCACCCTTGGTATATGGGGCCGGCACCCTACTCACTGAGCCAGAGGAGCTGCTCTTTTTTTTTTTTTTTTTTGAGACAGAGTCTCAAGCTGTCACCCTGGGTAGAGTGCTGTGGCGTCACAGCTCACGGCAACCTCAAACTCTTGGGCTTTAGCAATCCTCTTGCCTCAACCTCCTGGGTAGCTAGGACTACAGGCGCCTGCCACAACATCCGGCTATTTTTTGATTATAGTTGTCGTTGTTGTTTGGCTGGCTGGGCTGGATTCGAACCCACCGGCTCCCATGTATGTGGCTAGCACCCTAGCTGCTTGAGCTACAGGCCCTAAGCCAGGAAGAACAGTTTATATGGAGATCTTCCCTAAAGACAAAATTGGGGTTAATGAATATATTGAAAAAAGAATAATTACAATACTCAACAATTATTCAAGCCCTGCCGACTTACCTGTCATTTGTTTAAACCAATTTCTTCTGCCTTTATTAGAACAATCAATGGCTGCTAGTAAATAATATTGTATGTGTATTTCCTTAAGCATATTTGTGTATATCACCATCTTATTGCAGGAAGCAAAGCACAATAAATGTTTATTTTTTAAAATTTGAAAACAGTTGTTTTCAAGCCATAAAAATGTCCAGTGTTTAGTCTTTGTAATTTAAGTATAAAAATTTTATGAATTTGTTAATTGTTTCTGTCTGTGTATATAAAAATTATTTTCTATTTCTAAACACTTTGATTCTTCCTAGCTAACTAACAATAAGAAGGGTCTGAAATCTTTGAGCCTTAGTTTTTCACCTACAAAATGGGATTTAAGAGCCAAATAAGATAATGCATGCAAAGCTGCTTTCTAAGCTGCACAGTGTTATTATACATGTACTAAGTTATTATACAATTTTTAAACATAAACATTAGGCTGGGCACAGTCGCTCACACCTGTAATCCTAGCCCTCTGGGAGGCTGAGGTGGGTGGATTGCTTGAGCTCACAAGTTCAAGACCAGCCTGAGCAAAAGCGACACCCCGTCTCTACTAAAAAAATAAAAATAAAAAAAGGAAAAATAGAAAAACTGAGGCAAGAGGATCACTTGAGCTCCAGTTGGAGGTTGTTGTGAGATATGATGCCATGGCACTCTACCCAGGGAAACAGCTTGAGACTCTTGTCTCAAAAAAGAAAAACACATAAATGTTAGTTATTTGTATTTTCATATTTAACTTTACAGTAGAGGACAAAGCACTGTGAGTATTTATGTTTTTGAATATAAATACTCTCTTTTTTCAAAATACAAAATCATGACATACATTAGCATTTAGTCTTTGGAAATGAAATAGAGAAAATGTATGCATTTGTAAGTAAGGACTATGTGTTGGCAAAGTTACCAAATAAACATCTATTTATTGTACTATTTTGATGAATAAAACATTCATGAGTAAGATCCTCTGCATTTCTGATGGTCATTAAGTGACGGTATTGACAGAGGCCTAGCCCCATCTAGGAAATGTAATTTGCATCTTGGGCAATTTACTCTCTTTCCTGTAAAACCTTAGGGTTAAACCAGCTGCAAAACATTGGAAAATAAAAACAAATTTTCTCCTGCATGATAATACATGCAAAAGTCTTAAAAATATTGGCAAGGCTATTCCAGCAATATAGAAAAAAGATAATGCCTCATGATGAAGTGCATTTACCCCAGGAATACAAGATTGCTTTAACTTTTGTAAATATAATATATTTTAATTGATCATATTATATTGAAATAATATATTATAATTGATCATATTATATCACAATTGATTCAGGAAAAGAATTTGACAAAATTCAACACCTAGTCATAAAAAGAACTCTCAAGATAATAAGAATAAAAGAGGGGCAGTGCCTGTAGCTCAGTGGATTGGGCGCCAGCCACATACACCCAGGCTGTTGGGTTCAAACCCGGCCTGGGCCAGCTAAACAACAATGACAACCGCAACTGAAAAATAACTGGGCGTTGTGGCGGGCATCTGTAGTCCCACCTACTTGGGAGGCTGAGGCAAGAGAATCACTTAAGCCCAGGAGTTTGAGGTTGCTGTGAGCTGTGATGCCACAGCACTCTCCTGAGGGTGACATAGTGAGACACTGTCTCAAAAAGAAAAAGAAAAAAAAGAATAAAAGAGAATTGTCTGGTGTCTGTATTTCTAATGGAGAATGATAATACAGTTTGGATTAAGAATCTTAGACTGGTTTTAAGCAGTACTTTGTACCTTATCTGCTGAAGCATCTGTGTAGTTTGGTATCCCGTGAAAGTTTGTTATTTCCTGATTAGACATTCTTACAGAATATTGTCTTTAGGTCTCGGTGCCCATAGCTCAGTGGTTAGGGCGCTGGCCACATACACCCAGGCTGTCAGGTTTGAACCCGGCTTGGGCCTGCTAAACAACAATGACAACTACAAAATAGCTGGGCAAAAAAATAGCCAGACATTGTGGTGAGTGCCTGTAGTCCCAGCTACTTGGGAGGCTGAGACAAGAGAATTGCTTTAGCCCAAGAGTTTGAGGTTGCTGTGAGCTGCAATGCCATGGCACTGTACTGAGGGCAACATAATGAAATTCTGTCTCAAAAAAAAAGAATATTGTCTTCAAAATCAGGTTATCTCTTCTATCTTGAAAGCACTTTTATGCTTTCTAATTTAAAAATTAATATTTTCTTATAGATATTGTGCAATAAAGCTGAAGCAGGATGTGTGGTTTTTGCAAATGCTTTAATGGCTGATAAAATTTTACATTTTAAAATTAACACATTAAACTGGTACAGAATGGTTTTAAATTATATTTTAAATATCTCCAAAAAAATAAAAATAAAAGAGTTTTCTTACCCTGAAAATATGCATATACAAAAACATCATACTTAATAATGAAGGACTGAGTGCCTACTGAATGCTTTCCCCCTAGGAATGGGAACAGGACAAAGAGGTCAGTAGTCACCATACCTATTTGACGTGATACTGGAGATTCTAGCCAGTGCAATAAGTCAAGAAAACAATATAAAAGGCGTATATGTATATTGGAAAGGAAGAAGTAAAACTCTCTTTATTCACAGATGACCAATATGAAAAATATCCTAATCTTCAAAAGAATAATTAAAACTTAATATATGAGTTTAGCGAGATTGCAGGATATAAGGTCAGTATATAAAAATCGATTGTAGCTCTTTACTAGCAATGAATAATCAGAAACTGAATAAAAGTGGCACTTACAATAGCATCAAAAATAGACACTCATAAGGTTCAATTTAACAGTGTATGTGTAAGGCCTGTGCCCAGGAAAAGAGCTTGACAAGGCCCTCACAAAGACTCTATGAGTTAGGTACTTGTTTTAGTCTGTTTTGTGTTGCTATAGAGGAATATCTAAGGCTGGGTAACTGATAAAGAAAAAAGATTTGACTCCTGATTCTGATGGCTGGAAAGTTCAAGATTGGGCATCTGCATTTGGTGAGGTGCTTAAGCTGCTTCCACTCCTGGGGGAAGTTGAAGGGCAGTCAATGTGTGTAGAGATCACATGGTGAGAAAAGAAATAAGAGAGAGAAGGGGAGGTGCCCGCAATTTACCAATTAACAACCAATTTTGTGGGAACGAATAGAGTGAGAACTCATTTACCCCCATTCATGATGAATATCACCCTATGACACAGATACTGGGGATCAAATGTCAACATGAGATTTGGAGGAAATAAACTTAGAGCAATTGAGTTTTAAGGACTTGCTTCCAGCAAGTCCTTAAAAGTCTGAGCTGGATCTTAAACTAGAGATCAAGCCTTTAACCTTCATGATTAATTGCTTCTCTGAGCATCATCAGCTCTAATGTGGGTCTTTCCATTGACAGTGGATCTGCATGTAGACTGGGGAGGCAGGCTACTCAAATATGGTAATTAATTTTTTAGCAATGCAGAAGTCTAGGCAGTTCCTTAAAAAGAGGAACATACGGTGATGCAGCAGCTGCAGCTCTTGAACCTAAGACCCATATTCCCCAGCCTCATCTCTACAGAGTCTGCTTCAGGAGGGCTGGGTAGGGTCAGGAGTGTGCCTATGGAATAAGCATCCTGGGTCCCTTTCATCCAGGTGATCTAAGGACCTCATGGAGATGCCCCATCCCAGAGCTTGTTGTTTCCTTCTGTCAGAAGGAAAGTGTTTATAAAATAGACAGAATATCTTGACATCAATGAAACATGGGCAAAAACTGAAGGCATAAAGGGAATTTAGCAAATATGAAGATAAGATGACCCATTGAATTAAAAGTGAGGTGTAAGTATCTTCCTAAGTACCGTAGAAACTTATTTTTGTGATAGCCATGAGAATGAAGGATTAAAAAGTGACTTCTCACTGGCAAGAAATTGTCAGGAAGAGGACTGATCACTGCCTTCCCATCCTCCTCTTCATTCCACCAGTCTTCAGGGACTCTGTCGGCAGCACACACCTTCCCTGGGGCCTGGCAGCAGAGCACTGTCAATAGCAGGGCCCTTTTTAGAAGGCAGGTGAGGCCTGGGCCACTTTTGAGACTTTAATACAATAAAGATGAACAAAGCTGACACAGGGTTAGCAAATTAACCAAATATATAATATATATTGTTTGCATTTAATTATTTAGTACTTTTAACACAAAAATTTAAGGTAATACAATTTTGAATTCACCAGACAATAAGATTTCTTTACAGTATTAATTTATGATAGGGTGATGTACTTCAGAAATGGAACATGACTTTAAAATTGTATGATGGGCCTAATTTTCTGGTCCTGTAAATGTATCCATCTCTAAATGTACATTAACGTCATTTGGAAATGATGTCAGAGATCTAAATATGAGGTCCTTCTGAAGAGTGAGATCTGAACCAAATAGTTCTCCTAGCCTGGCCCAGAATGAACCCTCTTGTTAAGTAGAGTCATGAGTTGCTTCAGGACAGGGATGTGACGTTCTGAGAGATGGGTTAGAAGGCCATTTCTTTGTTGCTTGACCGTCATAGCTGTATGTACACAAACTGAGATGATATAGCCTGCTACATACTTAGGGTGTATGGTATAGCCTATATTTATTCCTATATACAAAAATACATGTGTGTGTGTGTATACACAATCATATATTCCTTAATGACAGGGATGTATTCTGAGAAATGTGTCATCAGGTGATTTTATCATTATGTAAACACCATGGGGTGTACACACCTAGATGATGTACACTACAACACACCTAGGCTACCAACCTGTACAGCATGTTTCTGTACTGAATATTACAGGTAATTGTAACATAATGATAAGTTTTTGTGTATCTAAACATAGAAAAGTTACAGTAAAAATACAGTATAAAACATAATAAATGGCATACCTGTATAGGGCCCATAAGTGGAGCTTGCAGGACTGGAAGTTGCCCTGGGTGAGTGAGTGATAGAGTGGCGAGTGACTGTGAAGGCCTAGGATGTTACTGTGCACTACTGTACACTTTATAGACACTCTACACTTAGGCTACACTCAATCTATGTAAAATGTTTTTTCTTTGATAATTAATTAGCTTTCACTTACTGTCACTTTTTTACTCTATAAAATGTTTAATTTTTTGACTTCACAATAACACTTACCTTAAAACATAAACACATTATACACCTATACAAAAATATTATCTTTCTTGACATTTTTATCCTATAGGCTTTTTTTCTATTTCAAGTTTGAAGCCTTTTTATTTTTTATTTTGTTTGTTGGTTTGTTTGTTTTTTTGAGACAGAGTCTCACTTTGTCAGCCTTGGTAGAGTGCTGTGGCATTACAGCTCACAGCAACCTCAAACTCTTGGGCTCTTGGGCTCAAGTGATTCTCTTGCCTCTGCCTCCTGAGTAACTGGGACACTACAGGACACTGCCACAATGCCCAGCTATGAACCTTTTTATTGGAAACTAAGACAAATACACACACTTTAGAGCTATGCAGAGTCAGTATCGTCAATGTCACTGTCTTCCACCTCCTCATCTTGTCCCACAGTAAGGTCTTCAGGGGCAATCACACGCATGCAGCTGTCATCTCCTGTGACAGCAATGGCTTCTTCTGGGACACCTCTGTATTGTAGTTAACAATATTCTTTTGTATTTTTTGTCAATAATATGTTGAAGAAATACACTCAGTCAAAAACATAGTAAATACCTAAACCAGTAACAGTGATTGCTTGTCAAATATTCTATACTATATATAATTGTAGGTGCTGTACTTTTATGCAGCTGTCAGTGTTCTGTGTTGTTATGACAGTGACAGCAGCACCAGGTGATCGGAATTTTTTAGCTCCTTTATAATCTTTGGGACCACTGTCACATACACATCTGACACTGACAGATAATTATGTGGCACAAGAATGTACTTTCTACTCCTTAAACTTGGCAAGGAATTTGACACACGATTTCTTCTTAACCATCCATTTATCTTAACTTTCTAAACCAGGTAAAACTTGTAAATTGTGCTGTAAGTCAGAATAGTGGTAATCCTATGGTGTTGGTAATATTTTGTTTCTTATTCAGCAGGCCAGTTACATGATTCACTTACAATTTGTATACTTTTTTGCATGTTATGTTTCTATACAAATTTTACTTGAAGAATTTTGCCATGCATTTTACAATCTGCAGAAGTGCAGCTGCTGCTGCCTCAGCAAAGCCTTAAATCAAAGGCACCAGATTGGACTGAGTGGCTTTTTCATTTCCAGGAATAGTCCTCGTTGGCGGGGACACAGAATGCTCACTCTGATAGCATGTCCGGCTGGCTGGCACCACTGAAGAGGTGGCCCATGAGGTTCTCACTGGTGAATGTGTATGAGCACGTGCAGTCTGTCACAAACCCAGATACGTGAAGCTTCTGGCACAATTCCTGAGTATGCTACTCCAGCCTAGGCAATGATAACATCGCAGAGTCTCTGAAGTGACTCATTCAGCGAGTGTGAGTGTTCTTATCTTCCCCAACATTGCTGTCCTTACAGCTTCTGTGAGTGGCAGAATAGAGTGAAATGGGGCCTTGATGAGGGGGGGAAAGCCAGCTGGCCCTGGGATCTGGTTGGCCCCAGGAGGCTGATCCTGACACCTGGTCCCATATGGCAGTGTGTGCTCGGGGACAGGAGCCAGGCAGTCCC
This sequence comes from Loris lydekkerianus, assembly GCA_963574355.1. Taxonomy (NCBI): domain Eukaryota; kingdom Metazoa; phylum Chordata; class Mammalia; order Primates; family Lorisidae; genus Loris; species Loris lydekkerianus. The sequence continues at coordinate 7,608 of CAUYPK010109229.1, forward strand.
TTGGAGTAACAGCAACATGTTCCTCCTTCCTCACTCTGTGGCCAAAATAACAGGAGGCAGGCAGGGGGTGAGAGCTTTGGCCTGGGGGGTTATGCAAGTTCTTGTGGTAAGTGGCTGTGTGAATCAGGACTGGTCCCTCATTCCTCTACCAGGGGTCCTCAACCTATAACCCGCAGGCCACATGCAGCGGTGTGACTGTATTTGTTCCTGTTTTGTTTTTTTACTTCAAAATAAGATATGTGCAGTGTGCATAGGAATTTGTTCATAGTTTTTGTTTTTTTTTTTAAACTATAGTCCAGCCCTCCAACGGTCTGAGGGACAGTGAACTGGCCCCCTGTTTAAAAAGTTTGAGGACCCCTGCATGCGTTCTTTGTGAACAGAGGACCAGGTATCTTCAGGTATCTCAGGCCTGTCCTGTGTGCTCCTCCACCACTTCCTCCACACTGGGATTTGCTCATAAGTACTCAGCTTATGCACATAGTGGCAGAATTAGGAGAGGAATGTAAGTTATCACTTTTTTTTTTTTTTTTTTTGAGACAGAGTCTCAAGCTGTTGCCCTCTGTAGAGTGCTGTGTGTGGTGTCACAGCTCACAGCAACTTCAAACTCTTGGGCTTAAGCGATTCTCCTGCCTCAGCCTCCCAGGTAGCTGAGACTACAGGCGCCTGCCACAGTGAAAAGCTATTTTTTTATGATGCAGTTGTCATTGTTGTTTCAGCTGGCCCGGGCTGGGCTCGAACCTGCAGCCTCGGTGTATGTGGCCAGCATCCTACCCACCGAGCCACGGGCACCACTGACATGTTTTTAGTTGTCTAAAAATTTTCCATAGTTCACAAAGATGTAGAGCATGAATCAAGATTGTGATGTTTAATGAAAGTAACGTCATTGAACTGCGCCAAAAGCACTTTCTCATATCTGGAAGCGCTCTGTGCCACGAAGATAGACTGATTGGAATATAAAATTTTATTTTTCAAATAAGTTTTTAGTGTTTGAATTGAATTAAGCAAATTTTCTTTTAGAGACTTTTGTAGCACTTACCTCCTCCTTCTACCAAGTTCTTTGATTACTCCCCAACCAATTTACCTTTACCTATAATCCACTCCACTTTGGGAGAAGAAAAAGCTTTTGTTTTTCTCTTCTTCCATCAGAATCTGCTATGTCTCATTCTATTTATTCACCTATCTCTATTATTTACCAAGTCCTGCTCTGCACCAGGCACAAGGCTAAGCCCTGGGATTGAGGCAGTAAACGGAACAGGCTCGGCTCTGCTTTGTGGGAATTCCATTCCCAGGGGTGAGACAAACGTGATATAAATGATTACAGGTATTAGCTAGAGCCTTACAGCTTTATCACATCTGTGAAGTTAATGACATCTAAATTATTGGGTGCTAATGACAACATTTTATTCTTCCCAGAAAATGTTTGCAGCTAAAAAGACTTTAGTTCCTTACCTCAAGAAGAAGGGAAGGAGTGGAGAGGGCACTTCAAAGGAGATGTGTTTGTGGAGAGGACCTTTTATGACCTTTAAAAAATTATAATATGTAGCTAGATGCCTACCCCATTATGCAAATAACATTGGTTTCAGGTCATTTGGACAGGATTTCCCAAAGTGCAGTACAGATCCTAATGGTGGGACGCAAGGTGTGTGAGGTAGTTGTAGTGCATGCAGGGGGATGCAGGTTCTTTCTTTCTTTCTGCAGTAGTTGTGGTGGATGCAGGGGATGCCCTGAGTGCACTACCTTGGCACAGGGGTTCCTGTCTGTGTCAGTGGCTTCTCACTAAGAATGTCTGCCTCTCTCTTTGAGGCTTGCTCAGATTGTGTGATCCAGCTCCGCCCACTACAGCAGGCCTGCAGAGGAGGGGGTCAGTGTCCACAGCCACAGGGGGAGCCTTCAAACAAGGAAGCATGTTCTCCACCTCTCTCTCCCAGAGGGTTCCCGGGGACTCAACTGCAGTCCCTATGGCAGAGTCGTGCTCATTAATGCTTCCTAAATAGACTCTCCTCTCCTCACTCTTGTTTCTTTAGCACCCAAACGGCACATGGGGACAAAGTTTTATTTTAATGGCCACATATTTTAACATGTATTAAGAAAAATATAAGGGGCAGCGCCTGTGGCTCAAAGGGCTAGCGTGCTGGCCCCATATGCCGGAGGTGGCAGGTTCAAACCCAGCCCTGACCAAAAACTGAAAAAAAATTTTTTTTTCTTTTCACAAGAAAAATATAAATTATACATCGTATCTGTGATTTCATGGATGTTATTGAAGCTTAAGTTTAAAAAGTGAGTCAGTTTAAATAGAAGTTGTAAGTCATGGTGCTCAGGTACTAGACAAATCACAAAAGGAGAATGTGAGTTGGGGGCAATTGTTTGTTGTATGAGAGCATGAAGGTGCCTATAAACCGAAATCCACAATAAACTCAAAGGTACAGGTTCTTTTTTTTTTTTTTAGGTGGCCCTAAAAAGGACCTTTTGTGAATTCTTTATTTTAAAACCAGGAAACTGAAAGTGGAAAAATCAGCTGCTGATGCTGTACAGGGTTTGACCTTAACGCTTGAGGGCATAGACAACGTCCATGGCTGTGAGGTTCTTTTTTTTTTCCCCAAGGCACAGGTTTTTTTTTTTTTGCAGTTTTTTGGCCAGGCCTGGTTTGAAGCCCCCACCTCAGCATATGGGGGCTCCCCAAGGTTCTTCCTCCCACCCCTGCAATTAAAGTGGCTTTTATTCCACCTGGAGGGCAGGGGGGGTGAGACTCCTGACTAGATCCACCGGTTCTTAAGGTCAGGCTCCCAAAAAGTCTCCCAGGGGTCCAGCAGCCCTTGATAAGCTTTGTATTATGCAAAGTGTTATGTGTTTGGATTCTCTTCTCCCCAAAAGTTCATTCTTTCTTTAGTCTCTCAAAGGGATCCACCACTTGAAATCTCTAAGAAAAAAAAAAGAAAGAAAGAAAGAAAGAAGGAAGGGAAGGAATGAGGAGGGAAGGGAGGGGGCAGGCAGCCTGGCAAGCACTCTCAGTTTTTCTATTTTATTTTGCTCCTCTCACAGCAAAACAAAATAAAACATAACAAACAAGAGGGAGAGGAAGGAGGAGATGGATTCATGATCCAAACAGAGAAAGAAAAATGTGTATGTAGGGTTTGGTTACTGGATGTTCAGAGAGAGGAGATATCCACTCTGCCCCGCCCCCGCCCCCCCCCCCTTTAATAACAAAATTGGAAATACCTTCTGAGAATTTTTGTTTGTTGGGAAGGATGGATCTAGCCCACGAGTAGCATCTGTACACAATGGTAAAAACTCTGTAGTGGTAAAGATTTATTAAACATCCAATCTCCCAAGTGTCAAATGGCAGCATAAATAAGATCTTTGTACATGCAAAACAAATTTTATTTAAGTGATAACTAAGATTGTTCCTGTTGTTTTATAAAATAGGCCTCCTGTTAATAGCAGAACCAACAAATACAGGAAACCAAGCTAATGCATCTTAATGCCTGATTTTTGTTTTATTAAATCATAGCTGTGTACATTAATGCAATTATGGGGTATAATGTGCTTGTTTTATATACCATTTGAAATACTTTCATCAAACTGGTTAATATAGCTTTCACCGTATTTTCTTAGATATTGTGTTAAGACATTTATATTCTACACTTAGTAGATTTAACATGTATCCTTGTAAAATGCACCATAGGTGTTGTCCCACCAATTACCCACCCTCTACCTGTCCTCTCCCTTCCCTTCCCCTCCCCCTCCTTTTTCCCCTTCATCTTGGACTGTAGTTGGGTTATAACATTCATATGGAAGTGTGGGTGGTATATATTGGTTTCACAGTAGGGCTGAGTACATTGGATACTTTTTCTTCCATTCCTGAGATACTTTGCTAAGAAGAATATGTTCCAGCTCCATTCATATAAATATAAAAGAGGCAAAGTCTCCATCTTTTTTAAGGCTGCATAATATTCCATGGTGTACATATGCCACAATTTATTAATCCATTCGTGGGTCGTTGGGCACTTGGGCTCCTTCCATGACTTAGCAATTATGAATTGGGCTGCAATAAACATTCTAATGCAGATATCTTTATTATAAAGTGATTTTTAGTCTTCTGGATATATACCTAGTAGAGGAATTGCAGGATTGAATGGCAGGTCTATTTTTAGATCCTTAAGTGATCTCCATTTTTCCAAAAGGAATATATTAGTTTGCATTCCCACCAGCAGAAGTGTTCCCTTTTCTCCACATTTGCGCCAACGTCTATGGTTTTGGGATTTTGTGATGTGGGCTAATCTTACTGGAGTTAGATGATACCTCAAAGTGGTTTTGATTTGCATTTCTCTGATGATTAAGGATGATGAGCATGTTTTCATGTGTCTGTAGACTGTCTGCCTGTCTTCTTCAGGGAAGTTTCTATTCAAGTCCCTTGTCCACCCTGAGATGGGATCACTTGTTCTTTTCTTGCTAATATGTTTGAATGGATTAGCTATTCTGTATTCTGGCTATTAAACCTTTGTCAGAGGCATAACCTGCAAATATCCTCTCCCATTCTGAGAGCTGTCTGCTTGCTTTACTTACTGTGTTCTTGGCTGTGCAGAAGCTTTTTAGTTTGATCAGATCCCAGTAATGTATTTTTGGTGTTGCTTCAATTGCCCTGGGGGTCCTCCTCATAAAATATTCTCCCAGGCCGATTTCTTCAAG
>CAUYPK010109230.1:0-29198 GCA_963574355.1 Loris lydekkerianus
AATCTCATCATATTGAGTATTACCCTTAACACATGTGAAGTGACCATTCTTATGCTTCCTTACTTTTGGTGGTTTAAAGCCTAGTGTATCTGCAAGTAGAAATGCAACACCTGCTTTTTGCTTATTACCATTTGCATGAGATATGGACGACCATCCTTTCACCATGAGTCTATGTTTATCTTGTAAGGTACGATGTGATTCTTGTATGCAGCAAATATCTGTCCTGAGTTTTTGTATGCAGTCAGCTAACCTGTGCCTCTTTAGAGGACAGTTTAAGCCATTCACATTAATGGAGCATATTGATAAGTCTGGTAAAATTTTGCGTATCGAGTTTTTCGAATGTCCAGTAGACATTTTTAATTCTTTCGCCACTGTGGAAGTTGGAGTTTGATCAAAAGTTTCTGAGTGAGTTTACTTTTGTGGTAGAGGATTGGGCTGGTCATTATGGAGGATAGGTCTGAGAATATTCTGAAGGGCTGGTTTGGTTATGGCAAATTTCTTCAATATGTGAATGTCATTAAAGTATTTAATTTCTCCATCATAAATGAAACTCATTTTAGCTGGGTACAGGATCCGGGGTTGAAATTTATTTTGTTTTAGGAAATTAAAAGTTGATGACCACCCTCTTCTAGCTTGAAAAGTTTTAGCAGAGAGATCTGCAGTCTTTCTAATATCCTTCCCCTTGTAGGTGATGGTTTTCTTACGTCTGGCTACTTTCAGAATTTTCTCCTTCATATTAACGTTAGTGAAGTTAATTATGATGTCCCTAGGGGATGTCTTATTCAGGTTGAGTTGTGCTGGGGTTCTGAATCTGTCTGCTATCTGAATTTCTGAAGCTCTTGGCATGTCTGGAAAATTCTCTTTCATAATTTCATGGAGAAGGGCCTCTGTGCCTTGTGAAGCCACTTCATGTTTTCAGGGATTTTAATGAGGCGGATTGTAGCCTTCTTTGAATTATCCCAGAGCTCTCTGTGAGAATGATCAGTTTTTGCTCTCCATTTCTCTTCCTCTTTGAGAGTTTTGGAGTATTCAAAAGCTTTGTCTTCAATGTCAGAAATTCTTTCTTCCGCTTGCTCCACTCTGTTACTGAGGGATTCTACTGTATTTTTCAGATCTTTGAGGACTGCAAATTCTTGCTTCACTGTGTCAAAATCTTTGGTGGTTTTGTCTTTAAATTCATTGAGTTTTTGGGACAACTTTTGAATTTCTCCTCGAATTTCTAATTCCGACTTTTGAATTGCTTCTCGATTTTCTAATTCCAAATTTTCCTCCCATTCTATTAATGTTGTTTGCAATCCAAATTTTGAATTCGATATCTGATATCTCAACTGTCTATTTATGAATGGGATCTTCAGTTACATCTGCCATATCTTTCTTTGGGGGGGTTGATCTACTCTGGTTATTTCTGTTACCAGAGTTTTTCCACTGATTTCGCCCTGTGATTATTTTACACCATTTGAGTTTTCTCCTGGAGCTTTGCCGAGGACCTGTACAGTGCTATGGCCTGAGAAACTGGGACATGTTTGGTTGGTGGGGCTAAGTGGCTTTGTCTTGTTTTCAGCTGGTCTCTGTCTGACCCTAGTGAAACAGTTACTCTGGGTTGAATTCTCAGGTATGGAGCAATGCCAGCAATTATGTCATCCCACCCCCCTATAGGCATCATTTGGAAAAGGAAAATCAACCCTTCCTACAAGCACACACCCAGGGCACCACTTGGATAGTCCCCGAGCAATTGGCTCAGTTCCAAAGGTCCAAATCAATTGTCTCAGTCAGCACCTGTCTTAGTTGGAAGAGTTCAAAAGGTCTCTGGCAACTAGATTGCAGGGGTCTGCTGACAACTCAAATATGATTTGCTCCGGTGCTCCATGAGGTCAGAAGGAGCCACCCAGGAAATGGATTAGTCTGGGAGGGTTGATGCCTCCTTTCCCACCTTGCACCTTTTCTCACACCCAGATACTGATAACCCTGTAGGACTGTAACCCAGTTGCCTCTAGTGAGCAGATATTCCAGGGGTTTGACCTGCCTGAATCACAAGGAAATCTATGTCTCCTCAGCCAGGCCTATGTTCTCTGCCACCATCCGGCAGGGGGAGGTGAAGCCTGACAATATCGTGTGCTTGATGGAGGCTGTGGGGTGTTCACTCAGTTCCAGCTCCTCCCCTGATTGATGTTACTGATCGAACAGAACAACTTTCCAGAATTTGTTTCTGTCCCAGCTAAATTCCCCTGCAGAAGAGAAGCTATTTTGAGTTCACAGAACCAGCTCTTCAGGCCCTGTCTGTGTTGCTGCAGGTTTGTATTTGCAGCACCATTAGCTGTCAGTTCTAGCCTCCTGCCCTCCTTTGTCTAGACTGATGATCCCCTGGGGGCCGGTTGGGTCTTAGGCTCAGTAAAGCAGTCCTCTGGGTTAGCCCGCCCTGGGAGTCAACCAGCACTGTGCTTGTGTTTTCTTGTCCCCATGCTCCACCCAGGCCGGTACCGTCTCAGGCAAACCCTTTACTCACAGGGACTGCGTTTCTGTCTCAGATCTGTTCTGCCGGTGTTTGCCACCTGAGAAGATGCCCAGCCTCTAGTTTCCCAGAGAGATGGGGTGTGACTCCAGAATATCCAGGGCTGAGCCCTATTGTTGCCAAAAAATGGCTGCTGCTCTGTGCCTCGGGGCACTGCCGCTCCGGCATGGTTCCCTCTCAGCCGACCGTCCTCTCCTCACTCCTGTGTTGCAGAATCAGCACTGGCCAGCAGCAGTCCATGCCCTGTCTGCACTTTTCGAGATAATACCCAAGAATCTGGACTCCTGGGGGACAGGCTTCCAGACCTGTGAGTGAGAGTGGAGGGGAGTGCTGGGAGCTCAGAGTTGCAGGTAGAGAATATGTACAGTTTTATACAGTTTTATGCCTGGCAGGTGAGCGCCATGACACCCTAGTAGGGGAATACGTTCAGTTTTTAGAGGGTCTCTCCTGTGGAATATAATGGGATGACTTTTGAACTTGGCTCTTTTTTTATGAGGTACTCCCAGCCGTTCTCATGGGGGAGGGAATTCACATCCGCTTAGTGATGGATTTTGTACCTTTTGTTTGTATTCTTCGGGTTGCAGCTTGTCTCAGCAGGGTTGATGTGTGTTCTTCAACCTTTTCTCTTGGCATAGCTCTAATCTGCCAGGTTACTTGCTAAATTTCTGTCCTTTAATTCTCCTTCTGGACGGGAGCCTCTGTGGAAAGCTGGCTTCACTCAGCCATCTTGTCTCTGCTCCCAGCTTGCATTTTTTAATCCATTCAGCTAGCCTATATCTCTTGAATGGGTAGTTTAAACCAGTCACATTCATTGAAAGAATTGGTAAGCGGGTGAATTTCTGTTGAGTAGTACTTTTATTGCTCTGTTTTACCTCTTAAGCCATTGTGGTGAGTGGGCTCTGACCTTTACCTTTTGGGTGATTTGGGTGACACTGATGGGTGTCTATCATTTTAATTGATGTATAGTGCATCTTGTTGAATTCTCTAAGTATTTGTTTGTATAAGTATTTGAAAAGACTCATTTTTTCCATCAACTATGAAACTTAGTTTTTCAGGATACTAATTCTGTGAAAGATGAATGAACATGAGGGCCCACTTCCTTCTGGCTTATAAGGTTTCTGCTCATTAGCCTTTTGTTTTCCTGATGGTTTTTCCCACAGTAAGTCAGTTGTTGCTTATGTCTACATGCTTGCACAATTTTCTGTTCGTTTTTACTTTGTCCAGGTTGAGTACAGTGTGCCTTAGAGATGTCCCCTTTGGTATGAATCTTCCCAGAGTTCAGTAACCATCTTCTGTGTGTATGTCAGAATCTCTAGTGATACTAGGGAAGTTTACCACCATAATTACTTCAAAAAGATTTTCCATGATTTTTGCACTTACTACTTCTCCTTCTTCAGGAATACCTGTAATTTGTTTGTTCACTTCACATAGTCCCGTGTTTCTCTATGTGATTGCTCTGCCTTTGTTGTTCTCTTCTCTGCCTTTTTATATAACTGGGTTAGCTCAAGAGCATTATCTTTAAGCTCTGAGATTCTTTTTTCGTTTTGGTTTAATCTGTTGCTGAAACTTTCTGCTACATTTTGAAATTCTCTGAATGACTATTTCTTTAAGTATTATATATCTTTACTGATTTTGTTAGCTTCTTTAATGATCTTTTCATTTATTTCCTGAAATACTTTTTAGGATTCTTTGTTGGTTTTTAACTTTCTTTTTAATTCCATTCATCTTATTTGTCATCTTATTTCTAAATCCATTTATGTCATTTTAGAAGTTTCCTTATAATTGGAGATCACTGATGTAGCTACATTGGTGTGTTGGGTGTTGATCTGTTTTCTGTTGGTTTTCTTATTATCTGAAACCTTTTCTTTTGTTGGTTTTCCTATTATCTGAAACCTTTTTTTTTTTTTTTCAATTAAGGGCTAATAGATTTGCAGGACTCCTCTTCCTTGCTGGGTGCTCTTCAGATAGTTGTAGGATACTTGAGTTGGGAGCTGGACAAGATCCTCTTTATTGAGGCTAGTGTTACTGGGATTGCTCTGTCCAGAGATTGCCCACTAAAGTAAATGCAGCAACTGGATAAGGTTGTCATTGATTCCTGAGTTGTACATAATTGCTCAAAGTAGGTCATAGTTGCTGGCAGCTTGAGGATTGCTGGTCTTTGGTGGGGAGCTGGACTTCGGAGCAGTTCTTCCTGCCTTGCTTTGGTGGTGGAAACTCTGGAGTGGTGTCATGTGTTTCTATGTGCAGTGCTGGAGATGGTATCTCAAGTGTGGTGGAAGTTCAGAGGCAAGAGGCAGAGCCTCAGGCTCTGGTGTGAGTGTGTCAGAGCTGCCATGGGAAGGAGCAAAAGGTGGAGCTTCAGACTTGGTCTTCTAAGGCAGAGATGTGGCGGTACAGATAGCAGTGCTGAGCTAACCTTTAGCGTGGGGTCAGGGCCAGGCATACAGGAGGTTAGTGGCCCCTGTGGGACCAAGTTGGGGTAAGCAAACACATTCTGCTTCAGGGGCATAGAGGTTCCACAGATGCCAAGTCAGAGGCATAGGTCAGGACTGGTAGCCCAGGGTCCATAGAATTCTCCATATCCCAGTTAGGACCTACCAAACCAGTCATCCAAGCCTTTCAGGTTGAGTCTGCTGAGCCCCTGCCTGAGAGTCTCATAGCTTGGACTAGGAAGGAGCCAGAAGCAGAGCTTCTAAGGGCTGCTTCTGAGCCAGAGGCAGGACCTGCAGTTGTCAGGTCTGATCTTAACTGTAGAACGGGGTTGAAGCCAAGCAGGCAGGCAGGAGTTGGTTGCCTGCAGTGTGGAGTTGGGTCAAACAAGTGGCAGGCCATTTTGTACGCATACGTGCCCTGTGGATGTCAAGTCAGGCAGGCAGAGGTCAGCTCCGGTGGCCAAGGGACTATTGAGCTCTTCACGCTCCACCCAGAACCTACTGCAGTGGCCACCCACCTCTTAGGTCAGAGCTTACAGTGCTCTGGCATGAAAGCCTTTGAGCTAGAACTGAGGAGTAGCTGCAAGCAGGACCTCTATCCCAGAAGCAAGGCTGTGCAGATGGCTGGCCTATCTGACCTGGAAGGTGGGATTAGGGCCAAGCAGGCAGGAGGCACCTGGGGACAGATTCTGGAGAGCAGATTCTGACAGAGCCAACAGCACTCACCATGCTTATTGTCTAGTACAATGGCTCTGCATGGACTCAAGACATGTCCCCACGTTTGAGGTGTATAGGGGTGGTGGGAGCTGTTTTGTAGTTCATTTCGCCTTGCACCAGGGACAAGCTTAGCGCTCTAGCACTCTGTTCTCATATTGTTCCTTTCATGTTCTCTGATGTTGGTGCAAGTATCACCTGTCACCTTTTTTATACACTGAGTGTCCCGCATTGCTTGTCTGTGATTTCATGATGCTGTTTCAAAGAAGAGTAATCTGTATGTAGGCAGCTACCTATACCTTCACTTCTTTCTTTGGAAGTGGTATGTTGCGGCCCCTATGGCCCCTATGGCCCCTATGGCCCCGGTCTCGATCACCACAGGAAGGAACCAGGCGTGAGGCGGATTAGAAGTACAAGCTTGCAGGAGGCGGGCTAACCCTGATTGCAGGGTAGCCCCAAGCAACCTCCGCAGTAGCCTTTCATTGAGACAGTACAGGACAGGTGAGAGGAGTATTAGACAATGACTATGTGCCTAAGGATCACCATGGGCTGGGCTTTTTCTCCATAAGGAGCACCTGTGGACAAATTTTCCGAGGTTCCACCCCCCAGCTGCAAATCTTCTCGCTCAGAGGTGACCTGCCTCTTGGCGTCCTCTACAGTGGTGTGCTGGCAGGCTGCCTCTTGTCCTCTCATTTTTTCCCTCTCTAGTTCCCAGTATTTGGAGAAGATTTTAGGAAGGCATTCACTTATTCAGGAAATAAGTATTGTATATCCATTTGCACCAGGTGCTAGACTGGGTGCTGGAAGTACAAAAGTGAGCAACTTGGGAACGGCACTTCAGACTTCAAATATCCCTGTGTTTTTTGCATATTCCCACAGATCTATGCATTGAAACTCACTGACTTGCCTTTTTGAAGTCTCTGTGCTGGAGCTGCCCTTGTGTAAAGATCTTACAAGAGGTAGTCCCATTCAATATTAATTAAACCTGATCATTGACTCTTAGAGCCTTGCAGGGGTCCTCAAACTGTGGCCCACGGGCCACATGAGGTTGTGTGATTGTATTTGTTCCCGTTTTGTTTTTTTATTTCAAAATAAGATATATGCAGTGTGCATAGGAATTTGTTCATAGTTGTTGTTTTTTTTTAACTATAGTCCAGCCCTCTAACGGTCTGAGAGACAGTGAACTGGCCCCCTGTTTAAAAAGTTTGAGGACCCCTGCAAGTTAGGGAGTAGATAGGATTTTCTTGGTCAACATAATGTTATAAAATGTTGAAGCAAAGGCATGGTAAACTCAGAATAATTTAAAATTCTGCATGTAAATTAATAAAATAGAAGTCCCTCTCCCCACCCCCACTCCCAATATGACTCTTAACCAGATTGGCAGTAGCGGTGGTTCTAAAATGCTCTGAAATAGGGCAGTATCTGACTGTATCTCTCAAGGACCATGACTTCTCTTTTTACTATAGTCAAAAAATACAACACAACACTGCCCAGCAAAACTAGCTTTTAGGTTTTAGACTCTAAACTTCTAATTTCCCTTGTGACTTCCTCTTTTAACTTTGTCAGTTATTTAAAATTGTGTTTTATTTCCAAAACCTGAGGGGGATTTTCCTGTATATTTCTGATAAAGATTTTTAGTTTAATTGCATTGTGATCAGAGAACATACTCTAGTCTCTCCTTCATCCCTCAGTTTATTGTACTAACTGATTTGTTTCTTGATGATGGAGTCTTTCATTCTTTTCCTCTTTTCTTTCTTATATTTTATGTGCTTCATAAATTTTGATTGAATGCTGGACATCATGAGTTGAACAGTAGAATATTTATACTTTCTTTCCCACCCCGGTGGTAGGAGGCCTTTAAAGATACAAGTGTAGTGTCCTGGGCTCAGGACAGTCATTCCTCCAGGGGTAGGGGATTTTTCCCTCTTACCTTTTTTCTTTCCACAGTGAATTCTTTGTGACTTATATGGCAGCAGGGTATACAGTCTTTCCTCTAATGACATTGTAGCTTTGCTTTCTTAGGGAAGAAGGGTGTGGGCAAGACTTTGTGCCTTTCCTACCATGCTGCTTCCCTTCTCCAGGCCTATACACCAGTGGGTGCTCTTTCTAATCTCCTACCTCGCCTAAATCTTTCTCTTAAGTACCTGGTGGAGGTCTGTGTTAGTTTTCTATGGCTACTGGAACAAATTACCACAAATTTGATGACTTAAAACAACATAAATTTTTTCTTTTATAATTCTAGAAGACAGACCAAAATCTGTTTCAGTTGGTCAAGGCTTCAGCAGGGTTGTTCCTTCTGGGGTAGTTAGGTAAGAACCCATTGTCCGCTTTCCTTGGCTTTTAACCTCTTCCTTGTATCACTTCAACTTCTTGCTTTCAAGAAGTTGTAGCTAACTCCTACTTCTCCCTTATAAGGACCTTAGTGATGATGACCTTTGCCCAGGCTCCCTGGGCAATCCAGGATAATCCCCTCGTCTTAAAATCCTTTCTTTATTTAATCATATCTGCAAAATCCAATAGCCATTAAGGTAATATATTTGCAGATTGGGAGGATTAGAACATGGATTCTTTGGGATCATTATTCAGCCTATTGCAAGATCCTTGGAAAAAAGTTTGTAAATGAATGGAAACATTCCTGGGCCAATGGCTCCCAAGGTTTCTGTACTCTCATGTTAGCTAACATTTGTTCTTTAGTAAGTCTTTAAAGTTTTTAACTGTATTCTTCTTCCTTGTCTGTACGGTGTTTAGCATCTCTTCCTCTCATTCTACCTCAGGTTAGCCAGAGCTTGCATTCCATCTCTCTTTTGTCGGGCCTTTCTTTCCTTAGATTTCAGGCCATTTGTTTTCCCTATGACCTCACTTCTCTGATGATTTCCAAAAGTTGTGTTTTTGTAGTTTGACTTTTTTTGTATTAGGACAGAATATCAGAATGCTATTTTTAGGCTTTTTTTTCCATGCTAGCCAGAACAGAAGTTCAGAGAAACTTCCTACCTTTCCTGAACGAGAGGGAAACTTTTCTATTTTTACTGAACTAGAAGCCACCTTCAATAATCACCATCTTCAGCTTAGTAGTACAAGCAGGAGTTGTAATAGTAGTTGTAGTTTTGGTAGTGATGAAGACAGTGTTAATACTAGCACTTGCCATAACCATATGCCATTATTGTAATAATTTTAAGCATTTATTTAATTCTTAAACTCTATTAAGGTGGGTAATGTTTTTATTCACATTTACAAATGAGAAAACTGATGCACATGAAGATTGAGTAATTTCCCCAAAGTCTCAACAGGCTGATAAGTGACAGAGCAGGATTTTAATCCAGGAAGTACCTCTTTAGTATCTGCACTCTTAATTTAGGCTACATTCCTCCTCAAAGGATAATTTTCTCTGAGGATAAGATAGGTTGTCATTCTATAGTTAACTCAGTTTCCTCAGTGAATGTTTTTTGTTGAACTAGTTGCTGATACTTTTGAGGGTCATGGTCTTCATTTAATCCTCTATCACCAGAAGTAGATGAAAATTACAATCAGCTTTTCTTAGCTTGAGTTTCCTGAGAAAATTAATCCCTAATGCTGTAAGATGCATCCATTGAATGTACTGAATAAATGTTTTTTTGACTTAAATTATATTCAGAAGTAAAAAAATCATCACCAAATAATTTTTTATGATTTTTGTTGCTTCAGATGAGGAAGTCCTGTAATCACCCAGAAAATGGTAGGCCTGTGTTATGTAAATATCAAGTATCACGAATATCTTACATAGGGGTTTGAATAAAACCTTCTCATCTTGATGTTCTAGATTCCCCCCACCCCCCATTCTTGTAACCTTTGAAAGTGAAAATTTATCTTTTTCCAGTTACTATCTAATCAAGGGATTTATCTCTACTTGTATATAAAAGATCAGCTTTGGACTCTTCTTTCTGGGGACTGAGGTTTAATCTTTACCACTGGGAATCTTAAAAAAGATTCATATCTTTATCAGAATGCTAAAATTTCAAAATATATTTCAGATAAACAGGGGTTTTCTCAATAATGCAAAGTTCATTTTGGTACTTGTATTCTTTTTTGACACCTGACTACATGAATGGGACATTTACAAGTAACTTTTAACTCAGATTTATGATTCTGTTTAAAACATTATTTTTAAATTCAGCTATTGTATATTATTTGAATGGGAAAAATACCAAAATTGGTGGGGGGAACAATTTTCCATCATAACATTTCTTGATTCACTTACTCCCTTTTCTATTCAATGGCTCTTTTGTACCATGTTATTCTATCTGTCTTAGCTGCTGTGTTATTTCTTCTTGCCTTATTTCTCTGTTTCTCACTTGTGATTATCCCTGCCTTGGATTCTACGGTCTGCCTTACCTCTCCTCATTTTTATTGCTAGAGTATAACAAGGTTCTATAGTTCTGTTATGTTTACATTTCTCTAACCTTCTGAATCTTTCTCTTGCCCAACAGTACAGCCGGAAAGTGAACTCCAATCATTGTGCAAAGTTCACCATTGTCCTCAGTAACATCTAGAGCAGGATATGTGTTCTCCTTCTTCATTCCCCATTATACCCTGCTGGTCTTTATTTCTTTTCCAAATACCATTTTTACAAGGCTGTCTTGTACATTTACCAAAAAATTTAAGGTAACAAGAGTTCTTACAGCACACAACAGTATAGAATTTAAAATTAAATGCTTTGTGTCACTTTTTTAAAAAGTTATTTGGCTAACCGCACTGCCACAAAAAGTTTTCTCTTTTCACAAAAAAGCAATAATCAGTGATTTAAAGCAAGCTGAATATCTTTAGACTGAAAAATGACGCTTCATGGTGAAGGAGCTAAGGAAATTTTGCCCCAAAATATGACTCCTTGGTATAAAGAAAATTTTGAATTGAAGGCATTCATGATCAGGAAGCATTGAAAGAGGCCTTAGGTTTTGCCCTGATCCCTGCAATGGTACATCACAAAGAGATTAAATTCCAAGGAAAGAATAGAAAATTAAGGGATTTTGTGAATGAAACTTTACTAAAAGTGCTTTTAAAAAATGTTCTTCTATTAGTAAAAATTAAGGAAAAGATGTTTAATTTTCTAAATATTTCTCTTTGGATAATGAAGGCAGCCTAGCTGCTACTACATTTTTTCTAGTTTGTTCTTCTGATATAATTTGAACTAAAAAATGTCTACTTAATTATTTGTTTCTATAATTAAGTTAATTTTATGATTTTTTTAGAGATTTGGAATGTCTAACCTCACATTTAGTATTTATTTTATTATTTGACTTTAAAGTTTACATTAAAACATCAAACCTATATGTGCCTTTTTATGATTTATAAATATTTTTTGTTATTATCAGTGTTTTAATTTTTAAATTTTCTTTTTTAATAAATATGGTATAGACAAGAAATTGTATTTCAGAAGCCTGAACATAGTATACATTACATAGTGAAGTGTGGTATTTCTGTGGTACTCAATTTTAGAGTAGTAAACATCATAATTTCAAGCAAATATAGCAATGAAATATTTCTCTTTTCACTCATTTTTTTAGTACAATTTATTTTTGTAATTTTAACTTATTTTCCATTGTATTGTATTAATATTAACTTATAAAAGGAAGGATTATTTATTATCTACTTAGTCATTTGGAAAGATTGATTAGCCATAGTTTTGCTATTGGCTAGATGCACGACCTTAAATTGAACTACTTTAAAGTCAATTTCTTATCTGTAAAAATGAAGGCATCAACTTCATTTTTTTCTTAAATTTTATAATTTAATAACTTTGAGATTTCAAAACAATATACACTTCCAAAACAAAAGAACCTGAAGTCTGTAATCTCACCATTTATCTGACACTTGAAACATCTGCTTAGAGCTCCTGCCAGGGAAAAAGGTATGAACCACTTCCCTCTTGAGGGTGCTCTGACTATTGACATTTTCTCTTAAGTGAGCTAACATAGCATTCTTTAAAAATTTCAGTCTTTGGAGTCATACAAAACAAACATAATCTCAGTGTCTAGTATTAGAAGCCAGCCATATTGTTTTCTGTTACTTCTTTCTTTTTTAAAGTAAGTATCCTGTTTCATCTGTTTCGCTTTGATTTGTATTGATTTTGTACTGCTTTGGACATATGAAATAGAGGTAATTTTAATGAAATGATAGGTGAAACCAATTTGGAAATTGGGTTAGATTCAAATTTTGAAGCTTGATATATTTTGATATTTAAGAATTTTTTTAAGATTTATAATTAAATCCCAGTGAAATGTTATCTTAAAGTCTTTTTAGCCTGGGAATTAAAATAATGCTAATACTAGATGCTCACAGTGTCTGAGACTGTTCTCTGCATATATTATCTCATTCATTTCTTATAAATGAGGCAGGTATGCTGCATGCATATGTCCATTTAGAGATGAAGTAACTGAGATGCATGGACCCTAAGCGATGCAAAATAGAAATTGTTTCAATTGTATGTTGAAATTCTTTTATGTAAGTTATGTATTAAAATATAATTCCTTCCCTTTCCAAAAATAGTACTATAGTGTCTCATAAAATCTACTGGCTTTAACATTAGTTGCCAAGATTTATTGAGTGCTTATTATGTGCCAGTCATTGTGCCAGTTCTTTTCATACTTCATCTCATTCAGTCCTCACAATAACCACACAAAGTAGATGTTGATTTTATCACCATTTTATGGGCAAATTACCAAGAAGAAGTATTTGCTTAAGTTCATAAATGGTGGAATTAGAATTTGAGTCTAGATGATCTCCAATACGGCTCGTGCATTAATCATTAGGCATCCTGCCTCATCACACTAAACTGCTTTAGCATATTGGAGCAAAAGAAGTAGATACCTCCTCTTGAAGGAATTCCTACTGTACAAAATGCAGAATATATTGATAGTTACTAGGGAGTGCTTCAGTGAAGCCCTTTGAAAATACTTAATTTCTTTTTCCCTACATTTATTTGTAAGTATGCTTACCCGTGCATATGAGATAAATACAAAGCCTAAACTTGTTCTTTCATTTTAAATACTGTACAGACTTTTGTCCTGGGTAGGTAGGCGCTGCAACAAGTCACACTGCTTATTCTGGCTTTAGGGGAAATTTAGAATATTAAATGAAATTTAGGATGGAGGAGTATTAGTGATAGTTCTTCAGTTTTTTTTGAAGTTAAACTTCAGCTTGGATTTAATTGGAGTTTAAAGCAGATTTCCACATGTATCTATATTCAGATACATACAAATATCAAATACAAATATCTTTTCAATTGTCTGCTCATCTCCTTTATTTGTGCATGTAATTAAGAGTTAATTGTACTTTTATTACAAATGATGTGGTTGCTTCCTCTTGCATTATGCCTTTCAGTAGTGCTTAAACTGCGGACAAAGCACTTCTCAGAATAACAGATTTAGAATGTGCTCAAAGCTCTTCACTTAGAGACTAAAGCACTGAGGAAAAGCACGTGTGATCTTACTATTCGCTAGGTGAACTCAAGTCTTTATTTCTAATATGTTGATAAATACATGTTTCTCTGAAAACTGTTTTTCATTATTATTATTTTTGGTAACATTTTGTTTTTTCTTTCTTTCGAGATTATTCAGTTTGGCATGATAGCTCTCCTTGGTAGTGCTTTATTTGTATGCCACTTTTCACTTTCTTTTTCTCAATGGAACTTAGAAGCATTAAACACATCTCTCTCATAGTTAAATATAAGAAATGAACTTTTCTCTATGGTGTATGTTTGCTTGGAATTTTTATCTCATCTACACAGATCTAAATACTTGAAAGAAATGATAAATTTTTATGTTTCCTACAGTCAAAAATTTTCCTCTTAATCACTAAAGTGCACCTAAAATTTCTCCTCTGAAAACAAAGACAAAAGGTAGCTAATAACTGCAACCAGTCTTTTTAAATGGAAAGCAATGTAAGTACAGGAAATAAGAATCATTTGAAATTTCCTCCCTGAGATTCTGTATTTGAATATAACCAGCCCTGTAACTGAATAGATGTGCTTGTTTTCAGCACAATTGCATGCTTTCTCAAGCAATGTTAAGTGGCCATATTTGGTGAAAAAAATAACACTGCTGTTTTTGAAAACATTTATTGATCACTATGTTTTCTTTTGCAAATATAAGTTCTTTATCATTTTTATGTCATTTCCTTTTTTGTTTTAGGGAGATAGATTTATTTTGATAATCAAAAAAATAATAATAATACAAGAGGAGGCAACTCAGTGTTCCAAATGATAAAAATAGTTCCATTTAAACCAATAAGAATCTACATGGGATCATGGCATTTAGTTTCAGGGTTCTCTTCTTTACACCAGATCATATGGTATTTGAATCTACTGTGGTATTATTAGTATGTTTCATTAGACATAGTGCAGAGCTACTATGATCTTTCGATGTTAATATTCTTTTCTTATCACTTTACTGTGTAGATACCCTTCATGAGACCCAACTCTGCCACAGCTCATCCTCGGAGGCAATCCTGGAAACCTCTTTTATAAGTGTGATTTTAAAAATGTGGATTAACCTCTCAATAGAGTACATAAAGTAAAGGAGAACAGCTATCTTGTCCTTTTCATAAGCTTATCACTGCAAAAAGTTGCTTTTGCTTGTCAGATTTGGATAGAATGTAATTAATTGATCAGTTTGTTACTTGGACTGACAAGGCAGTTGATTTGCCTATGTGGATTTTTTTTCTATTTTTTTGTCTTTTTTTCTTTCTTCTTTTTTTGTATTTTCTGCACGGATCAGAAATACTTGATATGTGCATTATTGAAAAATGCTGGATAAATGTCTTATCAGAATTGTCTTATTAAGTAATGCCTTTCCTTCTTTGGCAAATGATGATATATAATATTTGGACTTACTGAAGAGTTGTGGAAGTTCATGGGACTTAAATGCAATATGCTACTCCTTGCTATTGAACAATACAAGTAACAAACAAGAAAGACAATGCATTCCACTAGCCTGCTATTCTGTTTCAGTCAACTTAATATATATATTCATACATGAAATGCTGCACTGGGAGACAACTATAGACTCTTACATAAAACGTTATTTCTATTTATAATATTCAGCAAAAGTGAAAGACTGTGAAGCATATGACATTCTATTTTCGACTTAACTAGCCCTAGTGTGAAAGCACTATTATTAGCATGAAATTTTTACAACTTCAGATTTTAAGCTCATGAATTAAAACATACCTGTGTTGATCTCTAGATATTTTTAGTACTACCCAAATATATTTGGTCCATGTTGTTTTAAAATGAACTTTTTGTGTTCTATAGTTTTCTCAACCTTAAATATGAACTTACGAAATAAGGAGGGAAATACAAAGCTTATTGACTATACAACCTGCCAGCTGAAAGATCTTCATCAACATCTGTATCTTTCCAGAGATATGCAGAATTAAAATTTGATCAAGTTTTACGGTCAAGTCTTAAGTCAACAACAGAAATATGTTGAATTTTCCATCATTCAATCTTGAACTGATTTAGAAAAGACTCTTTGCTGAAATTGAAATGTACATATACATGTAAATTATCAATATGTATCTTGGAATTTCCTGATTTACAGTGTGGTTTTGAATATCTTTTCAGGTATAATGACATTGAAAATAGTTTAAACTTAGGAATAGAATAGGCAATGTTATAGATAATTAAAAGTATTTGTAATTATAAGGTTGCTATATGCTAGTAATCTATAGTTACGTTAAGGAACCATATGATTGATGGTATGTTTAATACAAGTAAAATATGTATATAATTACATATAAATAGATTATTAACTTACTGAAAATGCTCGTAACATTGGAGAAAAAATATTAGTTATCTTTAACAGAATTAATAGGCTTTCTTTTAAGAATAAGAAAAGACTAAAATTCCTATATAAGTATATAAGCTTAAGAAAAAATTGGTAATTACTACTATTGCTGAACTCCAGCTGATTTTAAGAAAAATGCTAGATTTTACTTAATGGAACATGCTAATTGCAGTTTACTTAATAGAATATGCTAAAAATTGGACCCTGGCTCTGTTCTAAGATACGATGAGAAATTATTAGTGGTCATTTTATTTTCGGGTTTTTGAGAAATCTTTAGGCTTTGTGGTTTTGGTGCCACTGTTAATCAAACTGCTTTTCATCTTGGTACTAGTTAGAATAATACGTTATCATCATTCCCCATCTTACAGTTTTCAGTGGTGGATATGCTATTCCCTATTTGGTGCTAGTGCTAAGAATCTTTGTCTTATATTACACATATAAACTGCATAATTCATAGGATAATAGGTCCTACAAGAGTATAGTTGAAGTATGAAACTATTGAAGGAAGTAAAATAAAGCACTTTCTCCTAGTAATATCCTAAACATTCTCATATTTTCACAGTGTAATATTAATCCTTGTCCATAATTGGTCCCATTGCTATAAGGAGAAAATTAACAATAATTAGGAAAATATGTACTAAATGATTTATGTTTCAGAAAAATATATAAAAGAAAATGGTACATCAGGTAAATGGTCACACAATAGGAAAAGGAAGAAACACTAAAATATCAGGAAGGAAGTTAATGTCTCCAAAATACAAAAATAACATGGTAGTAAATAGTAGTTCTCAGACTTTATCATGTATCAGAAGCACAGGAAGAATTTGTTAATACACAGATGGCCGCCCTAGTCCTCTCCTTATCCTCCCACTCCTCACCTTACTACCTCCTCGTCAAGCTGCAGTTTCTAATTTCAGTAGGTCTGGGATGAAAGCTGAAAGTTTGCATTTCTAACAATTTCCCAGGTGTTGTTAATGCTGCTGGCCATAAAGACTACACAAATAACCATTCAAGTATAAAACTCAAAAAAAAAATCATTATGATACGTTTAACATTGATAAAGGAATATAAGGGCCCTTATTTTCAAAAATTGTTATTTCTAGATAAAAGAGTTTGCGGTGGTTTTATCTATAACACATATAATTTCTTTTATTTTTTTTTTTATAAATTCAATTAAACAAATGTTTGTTTTATACTTATGGGAACAGCACTATTTTATTTTAGGTACAGAAAGGAATCAGAAAACATAATCTGTGTCCACAATTCAATAATTCTTTTGTTACAAAAAGTATTTGAGTATAAAAACAAAATTTAGCCTTAACCTTTATCAAGTTAAGCTTAGAAGTTATAGTTATGCATCTCATACAAATCCTTGTCATTTATTATTGCTTGAATGTTTGTCTGAATTTACATTTATGATGTAACAATAGATTGCTAATAGATAATAAGAAAATTCACACTCACTATCCTATTTCCTTGTTTTTCTATCCTATCCTTAATGAAACCACAGTTACAGTCACTTATTTCACAAAGTTTACCACTTTACTTGATTCACAATATGGCAGTATTTTATAAATATTTATTTAAAATCTATTTAAGGAATTCCAACATACTCTTCCAATTGAAGTATTTTACATAATTCTTTTTCATTTTTTGAAAATGCTTTTTGACAAATTAAACTTGTTTAAGAGACTCAACTTAGAGTTGTGTGGCATATAAAGGTGGAACTTTTTTTCCTATATGTCTAATTCAGTACTTTGTAAGTTAACACAATATTATAGGTTTTGATTTCTGAGATAGTCATGCTTTGAAAATATTTCTGTATTAAAATACAGGCCTCTTTCTCAAAGTACTCACTCTAAGGTTTTCTATAGGTCTGCTGATAAGATTCACTGCTGTTCAGGTACAGAAGATGTAATGAAACTATGCTCATGCTGGGCTTTGTAAATAAAATGGGATTGACCCCCAGCCATTATCTCATTTATCTGATTTACATTGTAAAACTAGAATCCATGTTATTAGCTAATCCATAATTAGCTAATTATGAAAAGGAAAATACAAAGTTATGTGTAGGTTGAGCACAGCAGGTTATACTGCTGAAAAGTTTCCAAGGGCATGAGCAGATGGAGATCAGTTTATTAAAGAACAAAGCAGACGTGTTTCAAGTATGGAAATGTCTAATCTTCCTCTCCTGCTGTGAAGAGGTACTAGCCCTTACTATGTATTTTATATGAATTGGTTTGTTTTGTGTTTTATTTTTTGTTTCATTTTTCATCTTGAAACATAGCTGTTGCAGATGTAGCTAATTTCGTTCTCTAAGTAACTGTTAAATATGGATTTGAAAGTGAACAGTTTTGCACATTTTTTCAATTAATATACTTTTATGTATAAAGAATATTTTTCTTTCTTACTACCCATTTATTCATTATTGCCTGTGATAGAAATGTGTAGTAGCATTACTGAAATAGGATCAAGTCTTTCACATTAGTCTTATTTTTGTGATACAGGATATAAAAGACATTTTCTGATTATTTTGTATAGATAATGCTCATGTAGGTGGTTTGCCCTTAAATTGTCGTAAATTATAAGGAATAAAATATTGTCTTTATTAACATTAAGTGTTATTCAAATATTGGTAGAATGCAGAATTTTATGAAAGCATTATTTTAAAAGTGTGTTAATTTCTTGGCCACATCTTTGTTTTTTCCATGTCTTAAGATGTTTAATGGAGACTCGGCGCCTGTGGCTCAAGCCGCTAAGTTGCCAGCCATATACACCTGAGCTGGCAGGTTTGAATTCAGCCCCGAGCCGCAAAACAACAATGACGGCTACAACCAAAAAATAGCCAGGTGTTATGGTGGGCGCCTGTAGTCCCAGCTACTTGGGAGGTGGAGGCAGGAGAATCGCTTGAGCCAAGGAGTTGGAGGTTGCTCTGAGCTGTGATGTGACAGCACTCTACCCAGGGCAACAACTTGAGGCTCTGTCTCAAAAAAAAAAAAAAAAATAGTAAGATGTTTAATGGAAATAATTGACCACTATTCAATGAAAGAATTCATCAGTACTGGTTAATAGATTTATGTAGGTGTTTGAGCTGCTAGTGATACTTAAGTAATGTTAATATTCAAAAGTAATTTTTTTGGTCTTTCTTAACATGAAGTTTTTACATAGCCTTAAAAAAGTCAGAAAGTCTAGCTCATCAGTTCTGTTGACATTTGAGTTTTTTTTTTTAAGTGAATAGATGTAATGGTGTATATTTTCAGAGTCAGTTTTTTATTTTATTATGTATAGGCTTAGAAAGGATCTGCATAAAAAGTTCCATTATTATAAAAAATAGTATGATTATTAAGTATAAAAATGTACATTTCTTTTCAAGTCCACAATATGGATTTTGAAGTTTAGCTTATCACCTGGCTGTAAATGATTTGCCCAGCAGGTACACTTAATAGTTTTAGTTAGTTTTCAAAACTATTTAATTTTATTACTGTAATGAAATTTTCAGTTGGAAATTAAGGTAGTAAAGAAACTGATTTTTAGACTATCTCTTTGGAACACTGACTTTTTGACTGTCTCTTAGGCCTGAGAGGAAATAAATTAGCTGCTTCTTTTTTTACTTGTTTGCAAATTCTCAGTAGTCAGATAAACAACATAATTTGCTTGTTGTATGGATCATAACACATATAAAGATAAATCTTTTTTTTTCCTCTTCTTTGTCTAGGGTGCTATATTTAATCATATGCTAAGTAAGTATTTTAAAAATATGTGAGAACTATGTTTACTTGGTCACTGCATTTTGTTAAATCAATGTGTAAAAGACCACTTATAAAGCTGCTTTGTTATTTACGTCTGTGTCTATTATGAATCTGATGTCTGGGAAGTTGTATTTAGTAATAATCTAAACAGATTTCCTTTTATCTTATAAATGAGAGTAATATTATCTCATTTAAAATTGCAGTTATAGAATGCCCTATAGTGTTAATGTGTACAGTGTTTAGTGTTAGAGGCTTAAAGGATACTTCTTTGAGCGTCCAGTTTGCATTTTATTTTTAAAATTCAGTGTTTCCATATAGGTTAGTTTTATATTCTCTTTTAGTATTCTAAGACATTGCCTTCCTATTTAATAATGCGCCATTGGTATATTATCATGGTCTGTTTTTTATTACATAGACATTTGTGTTACTTAATAAAGTATATTGTGTTATATCACAATACTTTTGTGCGTCAGTGACTGCTTTTGCAAATGTTGTTTTAAACATTCTATTCACTATCTATTTTGATAAGTTAAATACATCTTATATTGTGTTCTGCAGTTATTTGTTTCCATGTATATGTAAGAAATACGGTAGAGATGACAAACAAAATTGATCAACAACTACTTTAACTCTATTACAGTTTTTTCGTAACAGATGGTTACAGACCTTTATATGAGTTTCTGACTTTTGAATTCTTTTAAAGATTTAAATTTACAATGCATCCACAATTTGTTGAATTATAAGATTTGATAAAGATTACAAAGTAGTGTGTGTGTCCGTGAAATAAGAAAGATGCTGTTTGGCCATCCATATTATTATTTTATTTGTAAGGTTCCTAGGAGTATCTCTTATATTTGTATATAATACATTCTTATAAATTATGCTAGAATTCACTTATGTCATTCAGGATATTTTTGTTACCAGTACATACAGCTATGTGTTTTTTCAATTTTCATTATTTTAGGATAGAAACAGTCATATTTTTTTCACATGGAAATTTTAAACATCTTTACAAAGAGCTTATGTTTGTATATTTATGTGTTTCTCAACAAAGCTATTGACTTCAAGATTCTTTGTTTTCTTCTCTTGGATTTTGGCAGTTCCTAAGGATATTAATTATTCCTTATGACATTTAGAGAGCTTCCATATCACTCCTAATTCTGATAAGGTAATTTTGCTTTTTCTTTGGAACCCATCCCAAATGCCTTAAATTTTTTTATGTTGACTAAATCATTTTGAAAAGAATAACTGATGAAGAACTTGATCAGTAGGAATTAGATCACTACTAAATGGTGCATATTTAGAATTATGGTCTGATAGAGGTAGCATGTAGAACATTTTTTTCCCCTTTTCATTAGTTCTTAAGATGAAAGCTAATTTGATGTTATACATGTAAATAATTGAAATCAACAACAGAATGGAACTGTATCTGAAGTCAACTTGTTCCTAAAGTGTTAGCTGGAAGTTCTTAGGTATGCCAGTAAGAATCATTTATGTACATGAACGTGATAAATAATGAATTCACTTATACATTCATCATGATGTTTGCCTCAAGTTATACATACACTAGAAATCATAATTTGCAAATTATTATGGCAGAGTTGTAAATATGCAGTAGATAGTAATTTGATGTGAATTAAGAAAATATACTGTAGCTCTTCACCTATCAAGAACTCCAGACTTGGCACCTGTAGCACAGTGGTTACAGTGCCAGTCACATACACCAAGACTGGTGGGTTTGAACCCAGCCTGGACCAGCTAAAACAACAGTGACAATTGCAACAAAAAATTTCCAGGCATTGTGGGGGGCACCTGTAGTTCCAGCTACTTGGGAGGCTGAGGCAAGAGAATCACTTAAGCCCAAGTGTTGGAGGTTGCTGTGAGCTGGGACACCATGGCACTCTACCAAGGGCAACATAGTGAGACTCTGTCTCAAAAAATAAATAAATAAATAAATAAATAAATAAACAAACTCCAATTATTAGTGATCTAAACTATCTGATACACTGCCCAAAAACCTAAAGTTAAGGAAAAGACTATAGTTAACAACCAAAATTGAGCCCATCTACTTAACTCAGTAATAATTCTCATTTTCATATCTTTTTTTACTGTCAATTTGTGTAGCCTAAGTTAAGTTTTAGTGGCCTGGTTTCTGCATGCAGACACATTGTTGGAAAAATTATGGTTAGACAAATACACTGACAAGTTTCAAGCAAGTGAGGACCTTGCAAACCTTTAAAAGTTGAATACAGCAGACTAATGGTACTCACTCTAAGTACAAAACACTGACAGACCCACTGTTAGACACATAACAGCATATATTGTTCGTACTGATGAACCTGAAATGGCAAAGACAGTAAATTATATTCATTTCCTTGAAACAAATATGCGATTGTTTTTAAATTTGTCATGAAAATGATTAAACTATTAGTTTTTATGCTAGAGGGAGTATGCCCTCAGCTGTCTAGAAATCTCACCCTTTTAATAAACTCAGAAGTGCTTATACTTTGAAGGTTCCTGTACCCGTATATTTTATATAATTGAAATTTTGCCTGTTCAAAGGTTAATAAGATATATTGAGAAAAAAAAACATTAACTTATGTAGGCATGCCATTTACTTTTCTTATATTACATTTGATGTTAACTATATATTGTCTATTATTTTTTCTTAATGCCAGAACAATAGGTATTTGAACATAAAGTGCTTGTAAATATATTTCAGATTGTTTATTTGTGATATTGGCATAGTAAGTAAAGTACTATTAGATTTATTTTGTTGTATCTATTGTGGTACCTAGAATTATCATAGTAAATATTTTTTTCTTGGTCCAAAAAAGAATCTAAAAAACTTTTGGAACTGTACATAAACTTATTTATAAGGAGAAAGTTGTAGAGGAAGGAATACATAAATTGATGGTATATAATTGTGTTTTAAATTTCTTTATAACTAAGTAACTTAGCTAAGTTGTTTAACTTTATTGATACTCTTGATTTCGAAAATGGACTTTTGAGAGATTGGACTTTTATAGCATGATAGGGAATTTTTACTAAAACTATAGATTTAGAGTCCCCATGATTGTAATGGTGCTTTAAAATCAATGAGGTGTTTTTGTGTGTCTGCTGTTTATATAAGAACAGGTCTTTCCCATTTTTTCCTAATAAAGGTTATTGAATATTAATTTTTATTTTATTCAAGTCATATGTGTTCTAAAAATTTTTCACCTTAGTTTCTTAGTTGTAGATTTCTTGACATTTGAAATTTTAAATCAATAATAGGTAAATAATAAAGAGAATCTAATAGGTTGAGAAAATATTATTGTTTATTTCTTTTAAAGCATAAAGAAAAGAGGACTATGACCCTTTCTTAAAGTCTATACATTTCTGTTTTTTGTTGTTAAATTTTGGTCTTGTTATTCCAAATGATGCAAAATCTTTTTACAAAGCACTGAAATAATACAGATTTTTCTTCATTGTCAGCAGGATGAGATTGTCTGAAACGAAGAATGGGTATGATAGTTTTCTTAGATTTTGTATGTCATAGGTAGCAAAGACTATGAAAACATTTATGATAAGTTTTAAAATGTACTAGGAAATACTTTGTAAAACCAAATGCTGTGAGCGAAAGTGACAGGTAAATTTTGAGTGAATAATACTAAATTCTTGCAATGGTTTCTTACTTCTCTGTATATTTAAGTGTTCTGTGATTTAACATGTAAAGATTATTTTTATTTGTTATAGGTTGCGTTAGCATGCTATAAATGTTAAAAAAATTCATTTGAAATCTACTTTAACTTGGAGAGAGAGATGAGGTATAAATTGTATGTGTGTATAGCAATGATTGTAACCTAGTGTAGCTTAATAAGAATTTTTTAGAATTTTCAAATAATCACAATGTATTGGATTTAATTCATAAATTATATGTATTTCATTATATGTTTTTAAAGTATCTAATGGGAGAATGATTAATTCCTTAAATTCACAATTAAAATTGTTGTGGTTATTAGTTGTGAGCATATAAGATTATACACATAACATTCATTGATACACTCATAATGTTTTTACTATAAAAGTGGCCTGAATGATAATTGTTCTGTTGATTTTATTGTTGATGTATTTTGTTTTTCCTCAAACATTTATTTCAGGTTTAGGTTTCTTTTATCATAATCATTAATCTTATGAGTCAAGAATAGAATTAACAGTTTTGAAGTTGAAATGTATAATAGTTTGTATTTTGTCTTTGGAATAGATAATTTTTATATTATTTAGATATACCCATAAATGTGTTTATCCTGCAGGTGTGATGAATGCAGACTCTGCTATCATTTTGGCTGTTTGGATCCTCCTTTGAAAAAGTCTCCTAAACAAACAGGCTATGGATGGATATGTCAGGAGTGTGATTCTTCATCTTCTAAGGTAAGAAAAGAAGAGTCTATAAGAAAAAGGGTTATTTCCCTTCATTTATCTTCATATCATACCTAATTTTAAAGATAATTGGAATATGAATAATCATTTTAGGAATTGCCCTTTAGGAATATATGGCTGTATTGCTTAAATTATGGAAAAAACAACTCTGCTAAATGATAAAATTTCCTCTGTGGAATATTTTGCTGTTTTGTATATTCTCTATATTATTGTAGCAAATTAAATAGAGCTCTAGTAGCAAAAAAATCCAATCACCCTCTTCTAATGTGGTATTATCTAGGGAATGCAAGACAGTTCTACTATCCAGAGTTATAAGAAATTATGTTAACCAGCAGAATAACCAATAAAATCCTATTTTATTTTATACATGATATTCATCTTAAAATATAATATATATATATAGTAGATATTTTATAAAGTCTGTTTTTTAAAAACAGACAACTGGTTTTTTGCATCCTAGGTCTTATTTCTGTTGTTTATTTTAGCTGAATAGAAAGGATGAAATTGCTAGGAAGGTGGTTTAGATTATCCCCCAAAATAAATTTGGAATTTATGTTCTTTTGGATATAGATATTCTAGTCTTAAATTGTGGTAATTTGTATTTTATGACTAGTCTGTGTGTCTTTTAAGTGTGCAAGTCAAGTGAATAGCTATGCTCCTAATGCTTTGACTTATTTGACAGAAATATTTGGTACATTTGAATGAAGATATTCTAGTCAACTATGGGTTATTCAAATTGCTCTTTCTTTAGAGGAAATGAAAAGTAACTGTCTACTGTAGTATGGACATAAAGCCATCTTTCTTCATGGTACTTAAATGCATCTTTCTGTCCTAGAGTGAATTAAAATCAATACTTAATTTCTGTCAGATCACGGAATCAAAAATACCCTTTTTATCATTAGTTAAAAGGATTTATTCCAGCTTACTATAGTGATTTCCATAAAAGTTTGTTTATTAGAAACTGCAAAAAGTATTATGAACTGTGTCAAAGCTTTTTACATGTTGAAATGATATTTGTTTGGTTAAATAAATATATTACTACATGCAGAAACAACTGCAAAAGTGAATTTGGTTCTAGAAAAATGTAAAGGTTTTTTAAAAATCTATTTTAAACATTTGCATATTTTTAATAATGATTCTTAAAATATAACATTTTATACATTTTATTTAATAGTCAAGCATCTTTGCTAATATTAAAACTCTGTGATAGCAAGAATTACTTTCCATTTATTTACTAAGACCTTGATTTAAGAGGATGCGTATTTAATATCCAAAAATGTTACTGCATGGTTAAAAATGTATTCCCAAAATTTTATTAAAATAAAAAAAGTTGTAGTGGCGCTTGTAGCTCAGAGTGCCTGCCACATACACCAAGACTGGTGAGTTCGAACCTGGCTCAGGTCAGCTAAAACAATGACAACTGCAACAACAACAACAAAAAAATTAGCCTGACGTTGTGGTGGGTGCCTGTAGTCCCAGCTACTTGGGAAGCTGAGGCAAGAGAATCGCTTAAGCCCAAGAGTTTGAGGTTTCTGTGAGCTATGACGCCACAGTACTCTAGCTAGGGCAACAGCTTCAGAGTGTCTCAAATAAAAAAATAAAAATAAAAAACATTGTGAAACTGTAAATAGTTGTCTTAGAGGACTCTATTGTATAAGGTAATTTTTAAGTATATTTTTTATTTAAGGCTCCCTACCACTCCCTCAGATAGTTGTTTCAAAAAACAATTTTTGAAAAGGATTTATTGCTTTTCACACATATTCTTTTGAAAAGGCTCTATACCACTGTAAATATGTAGCATCACATTAAATGCAAAGCTATCTTTATCAAATTACATAGTAATTTTATTAATGAATATTGAAAATGCAAAGACAGTATTTCAGATTTGTTGGGAGTGTAGCATACATTTTGTACATGTCATAGGTGCCAGTAGCCATCAGATAAGCTTTTGATTTGTTTTTATTTTGTAAAAATAAAAGGTTTTTATTTTATTTTATTTTGTTTTTATTTTATTTTATTCTGTATGAAAGAATGGGTGTTTGGACTCTAAATGGAAATCCTTTAGGAAAGAATATTGTTAGAAAACTTGCATTCTATTCTACTGTATTCTGTTTGAATACGAAATGTAAACAACTAACATCTTATCCAAATACCGTGTCAAATTTTTGGAATTTTGTAGCAGTTTACTCTTAAGGAGAACAGCAATGAAATAGAATTATATTTTCATCATACCTACAATGACTATTAATATACTAATTTTTTCCAATGAAAAATTAAATTAAGCACAAAATTAAGGTGACTATTAACTCCCCTGAATATTTGTGTTACATCAATTCTGTTTTTCATACTTTTGAAGACTTTCACTGCTGACCAGCAAGTAGTAAATTTCTGTTTGTATTTTTTCCTGGAAGATGTTTGCCAGTATTACATCCTAAGAAGAAAGCATTAGTAGATAGATAATGCCATACTTTATAATTCAATCAATTGCTACAGCAGCTTTTACATTCAGAAAACTCTATATTATTAATATCGAACTCAAGAAAATTAGAAAAAAGAAAGCCATGTATTATTAATATTGATGTCAAGGAAATTAGTAACATCTTAGAGCTTACAAAAATCGTATTATGAAACTTAATGCACTTGCTTATTCTGTGTTTTCCTACATTTGCTTTGGTAGAGTATTATTTGCTGAGTAGCACTGGGTATATTTGCCATGTTCCTATACAAATGTATTTTAATAACATGAAAAGTCAAGAGAGAAATACTTATTGCCACAAGAAAGGAATAAATCAGTTGCACATAAATGTAGATGAGTAACTTTGTCCACCTTCCTTCCTCTGTGGTAGTCAGGTTGAGTCCCACAGGTCTTAACTTTTACTATAAAATTTTGACTCCCCGTACAAAAATTACTTATTGTGCTTAGAATTTCAGATAATACAAAGTGAGGGTATATTATTGAATATTTGCTAAAAAATGCATTGTACTTTAGCATTTCGACTTCTGTGAACTAGGGAAAACGCTAATTGCCGTGTATACTCTGAGCCACTCTCGTATTTATGTGTGACTTTGGCTTTCAAGTAACAGGTTTTTTGCTGTCGGTTTTGTGGGGGCATAAATCTCCTGTGTCACTAATTCTGCCTATTACTTTTAGGGAAATTCCATAAAAGTCTAACAAGATTCATCATATCTAAATCCATAATTTTTTATTTTAACACACAGAGGTGTTATTTTTAATCATATCAATTTAATAACAATTTACCCTAAACTAGCTTTTATTAAACCCAAAACCATGAAGTGTGGCATGATGAGACTTTCTCTGTCTCATCAACTCTTTTATAAACCTAGGAAGTCCTTGTGGATTTCATGAAAAATGGCCAATTACCTGAACAGAATTGCATATATGCACATATTTATATGCACTAATGTACATATTTATATGCACAAATGTAGATAAAAATATTCAAACACAAAACATATCTTTTTCCCATAAGCTGTGCTTCCAAGACATTGACTAAAGCACCAGTCATCCAGACAGCACACTGTTTGTATTTGGTGGAATTAGTTCATTGCTACCTTTTTCCTTTTTCTTCCTTACTCTTTATTATTTTGTGAAAATCCTTTTGTTAATAAATGCTCTATGCTGGGAAAGCAATGTATGTTTTTTTTTCTCTACCTCACCCTTCTCTTCTTTTTTCCTCCATCTGTTTACATTCATTCATGCAAGCCAAATACCTGAAGTCATCCTTAAGCCTTCTCCTCCTTGTATCACATAGTAAATCACTTCCCGAGACCTATGAAAGTTTTCTAGATCCTTGAAATATTTCTCCAATCAACTCTTTTGCTCCCCTCTACTACTGCCTTGGATTCAGTGCCTTTTTTTCATTCTGTTATGATTTCTCCTATTTTAGAAGCTTCTAACTAGGTCTGCCAGGCATATTCCCCTTTTATCCATTCACTTCAGAAGAGCTCTAAATGAAGTGTTTGTACTCATGAGAGACATGTGGAATGACTGACTAAATCAACTTAGTTCTATATAGCATCCTATTTTAATTTCTGTGTCTGACTGTGTTTTATAATGTAAATAATATGCTAATATTATTGAACAGATCTATAAAGCTTCATACATATGTATTTATATTGGGTGTGTACTTAAAACATTTTACTGTTGGATACATCATCAGAAATATCTTATACTGCTACCAGAGTAATCTTTCTGAAAACACAGTTGTCACACCTCTGCTTTAAGTTTGTCTGTGTTTTGTTTTTTTTTTCCTCCTACATATCCAGAATATAACCCACAAACTCAGGAATTTAACATCAATATATAATTTCCACCTAATCCTCAGATTTCATTTAAATTTTGCCATGAGTCCCAGTAATATCCTTTATGGAATCACATGTTGCATTTATTTTTTATGTCTCTGTAGTCTTTAATTTGAATAGTCTCTTAGTCTTTCCTTAACTTTCATTATCCTGCTACTTTTGAAAATTATAGGCAGTTACTTCATAGAATGTACTTCACTATACATTTATAGAATGTATTTCACTATACATTTTTTCTGATTTTTTTATTGTTAGGTTTATTTTATGCATCATTGATAAGAATACCACAGCTGATGTGATGCTGTGTGCATTCTACACATGATTTTGATTTGAACCATAAATAATGATGTTATCTTTAATCATTTGACAAGAAGTAGTTTACCTGTCTTCTTTACTCTCATCTCCTTTCTAATTAATAAGTGATTTGTGAAGACCCTTAAGACTATGTCCATACCCTATGTGTGATCAAATTTTCAGTTTTAGTCAGTGGATTTTGTTGATTATTATCATTATTTTGATATTCAAATAGCCCCAAATTAGACTAATATGAAAGCCACTTTAGGATGACTTTTGTGCCCTTTCAACGTGACTCTACCAATCTTTGAGTACCTTCTTGCCATAGGTGTTCCAGACTTAACCTGTACTTTCTTTTTCCCCACTCCTGGAATCAGCTGTTTCTCCAAGGTGCCTTGGTTCCTTATGATGGAAAATGGCATTTAGAAATGCAGATTGTTACTGGGATATTGTTTTTCCTAGTTCCACTTAGTACACACAGACTAGATTTATGTTTATACATTTATGCATAACCACACGGTTTTTATAGTACTAAAAACATCCTAATTTTCTTCCTTTTCATCTTTATAACTCTTTTTTGATAGAAAACTGGCTCCCATTATCCTTGTTATATATTCTTACATGATTACTCCCCTGATAAGGAACCTATCTTTTGTGACCCTCTACCCTTACCCCACATGGATACCTACTTTGCTTACCACCTGATAACTTTTGAATTGAATCATTCAGGAAGAACAGAAAGAAGGGATAAAATAGATATATGTAAATTTTACAAGTTTCGCAGAGGATTTTATGAGCAGTTAGAAATAAGAACTCTTATACCTACTTCATAAATCCTAAATTATTAATAAAGCTTTTTTTTTTGTTTTTTTTTTTTTTTTTTAGAGTTGGGGTGTGGGTCGGCGCTTGGGCGGGGGGGGGTGTTGTTTTATTATTG